>CM061136.1:42284628-42406469 GCA_030789695.1 Scilla litardierei | reverse complement strand
AATTGCTCAAAAGCTCCCACCGTCTTCTTCTCCATGGTTCAAATCTTCTTCTCTGAACAGGATTTAATTAATCATGAATTTTTTAAACTTCATGACTTCTGCAACTATGCGACCAAATTGACTGCAGCAAAAAGGTTGTCATAAATGCAATGCAACCTCATTAATTAATTTTGAAATTGCCCCTAAAAGCAGATTATGTGCAATAAATTCTTGCCACATTAGCTATTTTAGCATTAATTAAGATTTTGCAACAAAAGCAACATGCAATATACCAAAAAAAGAATTTGATTTGTGGCCATTTCCCTGCAACAAATGATGCACGCTACATTTGTTGTGTGCCGCAAACAATGCATTTCCCTTTTTTGCAAATAAAGCATCACCTTAGAATCAATAGGTATCAACTATTGCAATTGATCAATATTCAAACATCCACAAAAGAAATGAAATAGTATAGGCATGCAATAGTTGTCTTAGATGAACCAAAAGAATTAGCATTTCACCCTACGGAATCACTATGAGCATGGCATCGGGAATTTATTTCTTATGACCATTCTTTCAATAAAATAGAGTGATTCTGCATTTGTGATTTTATTTTTTGGTTCAAGTAGACACGGAATGCAGCAGTAGTATCAATCAACAAATATCAAATTATGAAAGCATTTGTCAAACATAATAAATCAAACAATAAGCCAAATATCTGAATCACATCACAAACTGGAAAATTTGGTTCTAGCATATACCTCCTCAATTACTGCCTCGATTCAGACCCAGATCAAGAAAAACCAGATCCAGACCCAAATCAAGAAAAAGCACAGAACCCCAACCATCGATGAAAAAAATATTTTGATCAAAAAATATATGCTCTGTAGAGCTCCATGAATCTTGCAAATTAGAAAACTATTGGCCATTGTGGTGACATTTACACAGATATTGGCCATGAAAAAAACTATTGGCCATCAAAAAATTTGCACTCAAAACACACAACATTTCAACACATAGCAAAGAAAATTTTAAAAAAATTGAAACAAATCATATATACCAATAAAGTGAACGATTAACCCTCCAAATGCGAAAGATTAGCATGCCTTTAGCAGCATGCCTTTGTTCTGATGTGTTCAAGTTATCCCCAACCAACCACGCCTGCAGAACATAATCTTAATTCAATCGCTAAGATGTGAAATAATAAGTCTGCCTTCTCATGATGCCATTGGTGCTATGAAGTGAATATTTTCTCTGCCTTCTCTGCAGAAATGAATGTTGAAGAACGAAAACAAAAAGTGATGGTTACCTTGAGCACGTTTGTTTGATCATTGACAAATATTTGCCCCATGTAAATATTTGCCCGTGCTCTTCAGTTAGCCTTTCAGGTTCCATTTTAGAGTTCACTTCTTTCTGATAAAGGGGAAAAGAATCCAGTTCAGCATATAGAAACATAAAAAATGGTGGTGCAATTGCAAAGTATGATTGAGATGCAATTGAGGTTCAGAGTTGGAAAAACTTATAAAAGTTGACAACTTTTAATAGAAAACCAAACATTATTATAACGACCTAGCCTTTTTATAATAAAAATCCCCGTAACATTTAATATTTTCTATCACATATGGTCAGGTGACTATGATAAGAAAATCAAACTTGGTCTTCTATAAACACATCAATCGTGAATTCCAGATTATATCACCAATAGAGGATTCATGATAGGAAATATAAATGAAGAGAGTTAAAGTTCTAAACAGTAACTTAAGTTGTCATCATGACTTATAGCCTCTCCCATCATGCTGCTGAAACATTATTGCCTACGGCAACATATAAATTTATACTTAACTCTATTCAACATAACCTTATATTGCATGATTTTTATTTAACATGGCCATAATCACTTAAAAAGATAGAATATGAAAGTTACTATCATAATATTATGAGTGGAAGCTTATTTGACGCATGTACCGTTTGTTAAAGGGTTGTAAATGTGATTCCATTTTATTAACTCCTTAAGTGCACCAAATATGAGGCATGACATGACACAACAACCAAAAGACATAATAACAAAATTTTGGAATTTACATTGCATGGACAATGACAGATACGTACATAAGGAACCCTTCCCTAATAGCATCAGCCAAAAAAACAGATGTGCCATTGTGTTCATTCTCACATCAATTGCTTACATTTTAGATTCAATCTTCACAGTGAGCATGAACTCTTGCTCTCCTCAGCATCAGAAGCACTCTCCAACAATCTCATATGAGAAACTAAGCAACTCAGATAAGAAGAACCCTCAGATTCCAGAAATCCAATTGCACACAAAAACCTAATTATACACACATTTACTCACAACTACCCTAGTAGTTCGGTCTTCTAAAAAAACCCTGCAATCTGTGGTAACACCTTGGTTTTGAGTTTAAGAGATTAATTAATAGATACATTTTGATATTTTCTCTATACTGTTTGCATTATCATATTTGTGGTTGTAGTAGGCACTTTGTTAATCACTACCCAATGGATGAAACATTATAAAGCTGCAAACTTGCTGATTGTTGAGCTTCTGAAGGATTACAGCCATGGATCTAGATCAAATAGAGGAAGTTAGATATTTATTGCCAAACTCAAATAGTAAGATATATGAATGAAATTGCTATGTGCTTTTTGTTGTGCCATATAAAAAAATCAAGTTAAAAGCATCAATCTCTCAAAATCCAAATTCTAACATACAAAAAGTTTGACAAAACTGTTTAAGGTAACGATAATCACCAAAAAACCATATATATGAATTCAAACAAAAAAATCCCCAAATTTCAGAATAAAAAAGAGGATTAATTTATATGTTACTAATGACATAGAATTGTGTTTTGCAGCTTCCAAGAGAGTTTTTGAATTCCTTGATATCATTCCTTGATATCCCCAAACTCTTATTCAATAAAGAAAACACAATTAATATAATCTGAAAGTAAAAAAAACATCTAAAATACTTATGGACAAACCATTTGTGAGAGTGCATCTGCGTGCGGCAAACCTTTTGAAAATTTGCGTGTGCCCGTGCATGGAATATCATGCTTAAAGAAAAGACATATGGGAATCTGAATTTTATGGTTTTTGGACTGTCAGACACTTGGAAATCAAGAAAACTGGATGAACTACCGTGACACTCCTATAAAACTATCTTGGAGATTTGATATGCAAAACTGAGTTTTGTGTGTATGAAGTAAAAACCTAATTATGTTTCATTGAACTATGAACCTGTTAATTAAGTGGAAACCATAAGCATATTCACATTCACATTCACATTCACATTCATAACATGCACGCGGGTCATTGTATTAACTTCAGTCTGATAAATGGCCAAAACACCATGTATAGAGGTAGATCTAGCTCCTATTTCCTACACAATAACTGAAGTTTGTTAACTGTATGGCGTTCTTGTCGAACATCAAATAGGAAATATCTCCAAGTTTGTTAACAATCACTGTAAAAGAGATAATAGTAGAAAATACACATTGACACCAGAATTACAAACTTACTATCTCATGTTGAGCTTGCAGAGCCTGATTCTCCTCCCTATTTGCAGGCATGTACGCCTGCATTGTCTATTCCCGCTTCTTCGTAAATTCAAACATATAAACCAACACAGAAAAAAAATCAAATCTGCAATCACAATTAAAACAATCCACCAAAACCCAACCAAAAATCATACCTTCTTCGCATATGACCTTAAGCTTCACCCACTCTATCGTCTCACTATGCTTCCATCTAAACCACTGACATTTGCCTTTGCACACAAAACAACAATAAAATCAACATAAATCAAACCTTCATCAAAGAAACCCTAGAATTAGACATTTTTGAAATTAAGGTGGTAGATAGATGATTACAATCTCGTCGGGTTGCAAAAAAAAAATTGTTTCATATAGTTTCCTGATCTTTTAATCCCATCATTTTCTTCCTCTAGATTATATCTTAAATATTTTTCTACCAATTTATTTGTATTAATCACCAAAGCCATTCAAAACACCTCTGTCTTATATCTCCATTGAATTTCCATGAATAAACCTCTGATGAGGGGCATCAAAGAAGAGGTCCGATATTAATGAAAAATTATTGTCCTGTAATGAGAAATGAAATCCTTTATATCTCCTTGTCCTGTTTTATCTCTCCTTGGCCTAGATTTAATGAAAAATTTAGAACAAACTGTAATGAGAAATGAAATCCTTTAGGTACAACATTTCCAGTAGTATAAATTAAATCAATGATGGATTCCAAAATTGCCAGTAGTATAAATTACCATCCGAAATTATTGTCCAAAATTGCACTTGTAGAGGGATTCCAAAACTTGTTTCAACAATCTAAAATTGTTGTCCTGCAATAATAAAGCAAAGCCAGTGTTATAGAAGCAAAGAACAGTAATACAAAACACTGGGCTATGTATTTGAAAATTTCAGCATACTTGAAAATTTGAGCAGAACTTGTATTTTGGAAATGTCAGCATACTTGAAAATACAAATTTGAGCAGACATTTTCAAATACAATTTGAGCAGTACTGTCAGCCAGCCATTTGAGCAGTACTGTCAGCCAGCCATCTGCATCATCCTCTTCTGAGATACACATCTCCAATTACCAACCCTAAAATTTTCAACATCGATAAAAATGAGTAAACTTTCTGCAATAAATCATCATCCTAACAAAAACCCATTTCACAAAACCACTAAAACCCTAAATTAAGCAAAATTGAAACAAAATTACGTAATACAAACCCAAGATCTCACCTTGCCGCGATCAAATGAGTTGATCAGAAAGTTTGAGAGGAGGGGGAGGGGATCGCAAGGGGGAGGGTGGGCTGTCGCGAGTCGGATGGCGCCCGATTTAGGGGTTTTATGGGTTCGTGAGGTTAGAGAATGGAGACGGAGGCTGGGGACGACAATGAGATTGGAGAGGGAGGCGCAAAATCAATGGAGCTCTGGGAGCTTTGTGAGGTTGGAGGGCTTTCTCGATTTGGGGATGAAGATGGAGATGAAGGAACGGGAGATTGGGGCTGAAGAGGGGCCCGTGACTGGGAGCACGTGAGGAGAGGGCACGAATTTTTAAAAAGTCCCCCAAAATTTGTTTTTGAAATTTTAACTTGGTTTCCCCCCAAAATTCAAACATCATCCCAATTTCTTTTATCCAATATCTCTTATCCAAAAACTCATATAACATCCCTCATTTTTATACCCCAAATACAATTCAACCCCTTATCCAATTTCTCTTATCCAATATCTCTTATCCAAAAACTCATCATAACATCCCTCATTTTTATAACCCAAATACAATTCAAACCCTCATCCAATTTCTCTTATCCAAAAACTCTTATCCAAAAACCCATGATAACATCCCTGTTTTATAATATAGATAGATATATATATATATATATATATATACTAGTCATAACACGTGCCCGCGGGCACGGTTCATATAAGATATCCACTCAAAATTTTTGTTCCCCCAAAAATTATTTCCCCCTCCAAAATCTAAACAAACATAAACCTAGCGTTGGCGCGGGCGCCTTCGGCGCGGGCGCGGTTTGTTTAAAATAACCCCTCAAAATCTTTGTTCTCCTCAAAAATTATTTCCCTCTCCAAAATTTAACACGTGCCCTCATCATAACACATGCCCTCGGACACGGTTCATTTAAGATCTTCCCTCCAAAATTTAAAAGTCCCCCAAAAAATTAGATTTAAGATATAATAGATTAAATCTATTATATATTAAGATATAATAGATTTCGACGCGGGCGCCTTCGGTTTGTTGCTATTAATCAACAAATTTGGCACATGGTATAGGACAAAGACACCTAAAGATACACCATAAATCTTTTGATATCTTAGCCTGGAGAGGCTTTGCATATAACTTTAACACTTATCCTTGAAATAGGTTGTGCATCTTCCCAACCTAAACCGACTAACATCAGAAACTCAAGCAATGGATAATTATGATGAGGTTACCGTGACTTGCCTCCCCTCTGTATCTGTTAATTTGTCACACAATAAACCCAACTAAGTATAAGCATCCTAAATACATGTATTTAGGTTGGGGAAAATAGCACGTCATGTATTTATTTATCTCTGGGATAACCAGCTGCAAAACTCAAGTTACAGTATATTAAGTGCCCCTACTCATGCAAAGCTATATCCAGTGACATATCCCCATTGTAAATGCAATCTGGTTAAGACAATGATCATTATGCATTCTTTATATTTTAACTAAATATATAAATAAAAATATAATCATCAAACAGTTTAAATATATTTTAACTAATTCTTCCTTATCCTTTCTTGATAATTTTTCTTAATAATGATATAATCATCAAACAGTTTAAATATGAAACCATACCAACATATATTCTAATTTTATATTCCCAATATCAGTTAAACTATGATTTTTACAATCATGCTTTTCAAGAATTCTTTCTTGAAAGTAAAATTTTTTGGGGGTGAACCTTGCGTTCTCAAAGAATTGAAGGTTACTAAATTACTTAATTAAAATTATTCGTTTTTGGGGTGAACCTTGTGTTTAAAAAATTTGATCTGGGGTGAACCTTGCGTTTAAAAAAATTGAACCTCTCGCAGATTAAGTTAAGTAAATTTAGTAACGGGGGCGGCCTTTTTTAATTAACCTTTAAACGCAACCTTCAATTTAGTTAAGTAAATTTAGTAACCTTCAAAATCTGCGGGAGGTTCACCGCAGACTATCCATCTGCAAGGTCTGTTAACATTAAGTAAAATTGAATACTTTAAACGAACACAAGTTATCGCACAAACACAGGCAAACTGCATCAGTTAATTCTTCAGCAAACAAAGATAAAATTTAATGTTTTGAATAGAAACAATGAAAATTTTGAAAGTTCATGGAATAGAGCATCAGGTAAGTTATTTTATTTTTCTCCATTGTCCCTTGTTAATTCAAAAAGAACATAATTAATTCTGCAAAACATTTTCTTTTGCCCCAATGTCCCAAGGAGGTTTAATTCTGCAAAATATTCAAACCCCTCTTGCTATAACAGAAACTGTTAACATGAAAACGTTAACAAACAAATATAAATTAATCAAAAAGAACATATGTTATCCCATTAAAAGATTAATTTGAGAAAGGTTGCAATGGTTAATTCTTCGATAAATAGAGATTAAATTAACATGGAAGGAAACTTGAACAAAATATGATGTGCCACTAATAATTTCGAAAACCCTTTGTAACAACTACAATCGCCAAAACTAAGAAAGAATGCAATTCTTATTGTTCTTGTCCTTCAATGCCAATCGCTTCTCGGTCTTGGGCTTCATACCGACAGGAGTCTTCTCGGCCTTCAATGGCTTCTCCTTAGGCTCTACCTTCGGGTTCTCAGTAGCCACCAGCTTCTTCTCCGAGGGCTTCTTCTCGACCTTGAGCTCTATGGAGACTGAGAATTAAGGTTTGGCAAATTTGAGGTTTACAAAAAATCGGGAGAGGGGAGAGGGGAGAGGGAGCAAGAGACTTTGGGGGAAGGAATTGAAAGGGAGTAGATGGCTTTTAATAGGATATAGTGGTATGTTCTGATTGGGCAATTCATTTTGCCGCAGATCAATTAGCTGGCTGCATAAAAAATTTGAAGTGATAATTCATTTTGCCCCCGATCAACCGCTTTGCTTTGATAACTGCCGCAAATTAATTCATTTTGCTTTGTCACTTCAATTAGCTGGCCGCATAAAAAAGCCATGTCCCCAAAAATTCATTTTATGCACTTGATTATTAATGAGCTATTGACAGATCAATTGTTTTTTTGGGGCATGTGATGAAGGCTTAATATAAGTTGGTGCCAGCTTGCTTTGCAGTATGGGTTCGAATTTGATTATTACCCTCTGTTTTTGATGGGCTTTTTTATTGGAAACAACTATCAGCACCCCTATAAGTAGGGGTGCATTGTCCTTTTCTATCTAAAATTGAAAACCCTAGGTACTTTCTCTCTCTCTTATCAACCTATTTTTTCCATTTAAAGCAAAATTTTGCACAAAATATAATATGCACCCCTATTCATAGGGTGCATATAGCAATCCTCTTTTTATTTGGAGAAGAGTGAGATGATGGCGGGTGACTCATTGCGTATTCAATTGCCAGCTTGATTTTTCCCAAACCAATTAGGCGTTAATTACAACGCAGTGAGAGAGAGAGAGGGGTCTTTTGGCCGGTGGTTTCAATTTTTTATGCGGTTCCCGAAGAAATGACGCTTCGTGATTCGAGCATTTATTGATGGCGCTTCGTTAGAGAACACGTGAGGGGGCAAGAGCTTCTTGGCCTCCGGCTGCTCCACTGCCAAAATCACGCCCAGCTCGGCCGAAATCACGCCTCCGTCTTCGAGCCAAAATCACGCCCAGCGACGGCCGCCCTGGGTTCTCGGCCTCCGGCTTCTTGACTTTTCTCGGCACTGGCCGCCCTGGGGATTGAAAACATGAGAAGAGATTTTGAGAGAGAGAGAGAGAACTTGAATGGTATGAACGAAAGGGATTAGATGGCTTTTAAATGGCGATAGTGGTTGTTTCTGATTGGGTTATCTTTTTGACTTGGATTAATGAGCTGGCAGTGTGTTTTTAACTGAACGGATAGGATTTCTCCTTACAGAGAATGCAACGTTTATGAACTGACGTTGGGATTTAAATGGTAGGATTTCTACGTGGATTAATGGCTGACGTTGGGATCAATGCACAGCAGATAAAGAGAATGCAGCGTTTAGACTTCCACGTTTTTCCCTTACACAGCAGAGAAAGGATTTTCTCCGTGGATTAATGAGCTGACGGTAGGATTTCTCCTTACACGTTTTCCCCGAACACGTTGGGATCAATCAATCCAAAAAAAACCTATTGTTATCCCTAAAAATGGCTATTGATCTCCCCACGAAAAGATATGGGACCCACAATTCATTTAAGCTGAGTTCCAAGCAAAGCTATCTCAAAGCTTCATCTAAACCGTTCATTCTCTAAGATTAAATCCTGGCCGTCTTTTATCAAACAGTTTGTCCTAGTCAGCTTGTCCTAGTCAGCCCTAGGATTCAAAAATCGCTGTCAAATGTATAATATATATATATATATATATATATATATATATATATATATATATATATGTTGACTAGGATCCATTCGGATGGATCAAACATGCAGATCCATCCAAGTGGAATTTAAAGCTAGACAATGTAAATAGAAAATCCGACCGTTGGATGTCTTCTAACATGTCTAAACTAGCTTCAAACAAAATTTCAACTAATTTGGACATGTTTTGCCCATGCATCAAGTGGTTGCAAAATCGATGTTTTTGAATAGTTATAAAATCGGCTAATTTTGCAACCACTTGATGCATGGGCAAAACATGTCGAAAGTAGTTGAAATTTTGTTTGGAGCTAGTTTAGACATGTTAGAAGACATCCAACGGTCGGATTTTCTATTTACATTGTCTAGCTTTAAATTCCACTTGGATGGATCCGCATGTTTGATCCATCCGAATGGATCCTAGTCAACATATATATATATATATATATATATATATATATATATATATATATATATATATATATATATATATACCTTCCACACACACACACATGGATATATGGTAAAATGCGCCTGCGCTCAAGCTCAGATGGGATTCCTGCGCTCGGCCCCTCCCTACCGTCCGATTCGATCCCCTGGCTGTTGTTAAAAGCGGAACATGCGGAACTTTTGGTGCAATTAACAACGCGCCCTTACGCAACCGGAACTTTTGGGGCAATTACCATCCCGTCCTTAAAGCCCCTTTCAAAGCAACCTTTTAGAACTATTGGTGTAATTACCATCGCGCCCTTAAAATCCTTTTCAAAGAAATATTGTACACTATACGGTACCGTTGTGCATGTCGACCCAGAACAGATTAAATTACTCCCCGTGCAGAACGCGCTACAGTCTACGCGTCGGCGTCGTGGGCAGGGTCGTGCATACGGCACCATTGCGCGCGTCGACCCAGAACGGATTAAATTACTCACCACGCACAATGCGCTACAGCCTACGCATCGTGCATGGGGTTTAAAACGCAAAGTGTGTAGCAATTTTCATCCGCGTGCACGACGGGCAAAATTACCCCAGTCGTGCACGGGGTTAAAACGAAACGTGTGAAGCAATTTCCATCCGCGCGCACGACGGGCAAAATTACCCCAGTCGTGCGCGTCGTGCGCGGGGCTTAAAACACACAAGTGTGGAGTAATTTCCATCTGCACGCACGACGGGCAAAATTACCCCGTCGTGCGCGGGGGTTAAACGAAACGTGTGAAGCAATTTCCATCCGCACGCACGACGGGCAAAAATACCCCCGTCGTGCACGTCGTGCGTGGAGGTTAAAACGCCTAGTGTGAAACAATTTTCATCCGCGCGCACGACGGGCAAAATTACACCCCGTCGTGCACGGGGGTTAAAACGCCTTGTGCGAAACAATTTCCATCCGCGCGCACGACGGGCAAAATTACCCCATCGTGCGTGGGGGTTAAAACGCAAACTGTGAAGCAAACGCGCGCACGACAGGCAAAATTACCTCCGTCGTGTGCGTGGGTTAAAACGCCTAGTGTGAAGCAATTTCCATCCGCGTGCACGACGTGCAAAATTACCCCAGTCGTGCACGTCGTTTGCATGGCTTAAAATGCACAAGTGTGGAACAATTTCCATCCGCACGCATGACGGGCAAAATTATCCCCGTCGTACGCGTCGTGCGCGGTGGTTAAAATGCAACGTGTGAAGCAATTTCTAGCCACGCGCACGACGGGCAAAATTACGCCCCGTCATGCGCATGGGTTAAAACGCCTAGTGTGAAGCAATTTCCATCCGCGCGCACGACGTGCCAAATTACCCCCGTCGTGCGCGTCGTGCGCGGGGCTTAAAATGCACAAGTGTGGAGCAATTTCCATCCGTGCGCACGACGGGCAAAATTACCCCCGTCGTGCGCGCGGGTTAAAACGCCTAATGTGAAGCAATTTCCATCCGCTCGCACGATGTGAAAAATTACCACCGTCGTGCGCGTCGTGTCAGGGCTTAAAACGCACAAGTGTGGAGCAATTTCCATCCGCGTGCACGACAGGCAAAATTACCCCCGTCGTGCGCGTCGTGCGCGGGGGTTAAAACGCAACATGTGAAGCAATTTCCAGCCGCGCGCACGACGGGCAAAATTACGCCCCGTCGTGCGTGGGGGTTAAAACGCCTAGTGTGAAGCAATTTCCATCTGCGCGCACGACGGGCAAAATTACCCCCGTCGTGTGCGGGGCTTAAAACGCACAAGTGTGGAGCAATTTCCATCCGCGTGCACGACGGGCAAAATTACCCCCGTCGTGTGTATGGGTTAAAACGCCGAGTGTGAAGAAATTTCCATCCGCGTGCACGAAGGGCAAAATTGCACCAGTCGTGCGCGTCGTGTGCAGGGCTTAAAATGCACAAGTGTGGAGCAATTTCCATCCGCGCGCACGACGGGAAAAATTACCCCGTCGTGCGCGTCATGCGCGTCGTGCGCGGGGGTTAAAACACAACGTGTGAAACAATTTTCAGCCGCGCGCACGACGGGCAAAATTACGCCCCGTCGTTCGCGGGGTTTAAAATGCCCAGTGTGAAGCAATTTCCATCCGCACGCATTACGGGAAAAATTACCCCCGTCGTGCGCATCGTGCGCGGGGCTTAAAACGCACAAGTGTGGAGCAATTTCCATCCGCGCGCACGATGGGCAAAATTACCCCGTCGTGCCCGTGGGTTTTAACGCCTAGTGTGAAGCAATTTCCATCTACACGCACGACGAGCAAAATTACCCCAGTCGTGCGTGAGGCTTAAAACGCACAAGTGTGGAGCAATTTCCATCCGCGCGCACGACGGGCAAAATTACCCCCGTCGTGTGCGTCGTGTGCTGGGGTTAAAACGCAACGTGTGAAGCAATTTCCAGCCGCGCGCACGACGGGCAAAATTACCCCCATCGTGCGCATCGTGCGCATGGGTTAAAATGTAAAGGGTGAAGCAATTTCCATTCGCGCGCACAACGGGCAAAATTACCCCTGTCGTGCGCGTCGTGCACGGGGGTTAAAACGCAACATGTGAAGAAATTTCCATACACGCTCACGACGGGAAAAATTACCCCGTCGTGTGGGGGGGTTAAAACGGCTTGTGTGAAGCAATTTCCATCTGCGCACACGACGGGCAAAATTACGCCCCGTCGTGCACGGGGGTCAAAACGCCTAGTGTAAAGCAATTTCCATCCGCGTGCACGACATGCAAAATTACCCCCGTCATGCGCGGGGGTTAAAACACAAAGTGTGAAGCAGTTTTCATCTGCGCGCACGACGGGCAAAATTACCCCCGTCGTGCGCGTGGGTTAAAACGCCTTGTGTGAAGCAATTTCCATCGGCACGCACGACGTGCAAAATTACCCCCGTCATGCGCGGAGGTTAAAACACAAAGTGTGAAGCAATTTCCCTACGCGTGCACGACGGGAAAAATTATCCCCGTCTTGCGAGTGGGTTAAAACGCCTAGTGTGAAGCAATTTCCATCCGCGTGCACAACGGGCAAACTTACCCCAATCGTGCGCGTCGCGTGCAGGGCTTAAAACACACAAGTGTGGAGCAATTTCCATCCGCGTGCATGACGGGAAAAATTACCCCCATCATGCGCCTCGTGCGCGGGGGTTACAACGCCCCCCCCGTCGTGTGCGGGGGTTAAAGCGCCTAGTGTGAAGCAATTTCCATACGCGCGCATGACGGGAAAAATTACCCCCATTGTGCGCGTGGGTTCAAACGCCTAGTGTGAAGCAATTTCCATCCGCACACACCACGGGGAAAATTACCCCAGTCGTGCACGTCGTGGGCGGGGCTTAAAACACACAAGTGTGGAGCAATTTCCATCCGCGCGCATGATGGGAAAAATTAACCCCGTCGTGCGCGTCGCGCGCGTGGGTTAAAACGCAACGTGTGAAGTAATTTCCATATGCGCGCAGACGGGCAAAATTACTCCCATCGTGCACGGGGGTTAAAACAGCTAGTGTGAAGCAATTTCCATCCGCGCGCACGACGGTCAAAATTACACCCCGTCGTGCGCGGGAGTTAAAACACCTAGTGTGAAGCAATTTCCATACGCGCGCACGACGGGCAAAATTACGCCCGTCGTGCGCGTGGGTTAAAATACCTAGTGTGAAGCAATTTCCATCCGCGTGCACTACGGGCAAAATTACCCCTGTCGTGTGTGTCGTGTGCGGGGCTTAAAAGGCACAAGTGTGGAGCAATTTCCATCCGTGCGCATGACGGGCAAAATTACCCCCATCGCGCGTGTTGTGCGCGGGGGTTAAAACGCCTAGTGTGAAACAATTTCCATCCGCGTGCACGACGGGCAAAATTACGCCCCGTCGTGCACGGGGGTTAAAACGCCTTGTGTGAAGCAATTTCCATCCGCGCGCATGATGGGCAAAATTACCCTCGTCGTGCGCGGGGGTTAAAACGTAAAGTGTGAAGCAATTTCCATACGCGCGCACGACGGGCAAAATTACCCCTGTCGTGCGCGTGGGTTAAAACTCCTAGTGTGAAGCAATTTCCATCCGCACGCACGACAGGTAAAATTACGCCCCGTCGTACGTGGGGGTTAAAACGCCTAGTGTGAAGCAATTTCCATACGCGCGCATGACGGGCAAAATTACCTCCGTCGTGCGCGTGAGTTAAAACGCCTAGTGTGAAGCAATTTCCATCCACGCGCACTACGGGCAAAATTACCCCAGTCGTGCGCATCGTGTGCGGGGCTTAAAACGCATAAGTGTGGAGCAATTTCCATCCGTGCACACGACTGGCAAAATTACCTCCGTCGTGCGCGTCGTGTGCGGGGGTTAAAACGTAAAGTGTGATGCAATTTCCATACGCGCGCACGAGCAAAATTACCCCGTCGTGCGCGTGGGTTAAAATGCCGAGTGTGAAGCAATTTCCATCCGCGCGCACGACGGGCAAAATTTCCCCCATTATACGCGTCGTGCGCGGGGGTTAAAACGCATAAGTGTGAAGCAATTTCCAGCCGCGCGCACGACGGGCAAAATTACGCCCCGTCGTGCGCGGGGGTTAAAACGCCTAGTGTGAAGCAATTTTCATCCGCGCGCACGACGGACAAAATTACCCCCATCGTGCGCATCGTGCGCGGGGCTTAAAATGCACAAGTGTGGAGCAATTTCCATTTGAAGGTAGCAATATGGGTAACATATCTTTTAATTTCTTACAACACAATGTCATCAATACTAAACACAGTGATTATTTTGCACAAAACCAAACTTGGTCATCAACATCAATTTTATACTGATTTTTTTTAATATCAACATTCTTGTTGTCCCTTTTTAATCAGTGACGTGCATTATAAATTGATTTGCATGGAAGGTTGGATTTTCCTACAGGACTTTCAAAATTTCAGCCGGCCTCAGCGTGTTATTTGCCAAATCTATCAATGATTCCATCTCCATTCCCTGTAACTGCCCTTCATCGGAATGGCCCTCGACATAATTAGCAGCTTGATGGTTGTGCCTGCCCTCAACGACTGTTAACCTCCACTCCTCACTACCAATGCTAACGCCGACGCCCACCATTACCACGCAATGAGAACAGACATTGACACTTCCTGGTTTTAACTGGCCTGTCGGTCTTTTTTTCCTTTCGGTGTCCCCTGTAAACCCCGCTTCTTTCACATGCAAAGTAAACATTAGGAATCCTATTGGAAGTTTTACCCAAACTCGTCGTCGACATGGTAACAATCACATGGCTGACGGTCTTTATCCACACAAACAGATCGTCTCTTCTCTTAAAAATTTGCGCGGTAGTAAATTCTTTTGTAAAATCCATTTCATCATGTATCAAACAATTCATACAACTAATTCGACTTTGATTCAAAGATTTAATGCATTATCCCAGAAAAGTGATCACTCCTTATTTTACACCTTTTTTCCGCATATTTGCATGCCATTTAGATCGCCCAAATCATGTTTTTCACGATATATCGACGATATTGCGATGCTTTTCACGATTTGTTGTTTTTGTCGCATTTCAGGTGATTTGGCGCGATATGGAGTGATCTCGAGATGCGCTTACTCTAGACGGTCACCGACGACCTCCCCGAGGGGTATTTTGCTGATGGAGAGGAGCGGAAGAAGAATGGACGTCGCAGGAGCGACGATAAGGCCAAAATAAGCAGATTGGGCATTTTTTGTGTCCCACTCGGCCGAGTGGAGGAGCCACTCGGCCGACCAGCGAGACACTGCTCGGCCGACCTGTTCAGACACGATCTCTATGTGCACTCGGCCGAGCACCGAAGACCACATCGGCCGAGTGACGATACCACGTCCGCCCGAGTGGCGCCCAGACGAAGCCCTTCCAAAACATCGAAGTTACTGTTTTTCGGCTGCCTCAACTTCAGAAGACCCACTCGGCCGAGTGGTAAACCCCGTCCGCCCGAGTGCAGTGAAGTCATCGGCCGAGTGACGAAAACTCACTCGGCCGAGCCGCCCCCGAAGTAGAGACCCCTGAAGGCCCTGACTTACTGGAAAATTACATGGTTTCTCACTCGGCCGAGCGACTTTTGTCACTCGGCCGAGTGCGATGCGCTGCCTGTAGCGAAAACTGCGGAAAACAGGCTGTGCAGGGGCATTTTGGTCACAATTTTTGGACGATTTTTGGGGATATTTAAACCCTGTTTTTACCCTAGTTTTGAGAGCTCTCTCTTAGATTTTTTGCAGCTTTTTAGATTAGTTTTTTTAGCTTTATTCTTGTGATTGGAGAAGGAGCAAAACTTGGATTTTTGTTGGATTAATTGATGAACTACATTGGTTTGCATCTCTTTTCCCTAAAAATTCTATTTTTATTGTTTATATCATTGTTGTGATGAATTCTATTGCTTATCTCAACGATTATTTTTGTGATCTTGCTATGATTTGTGAGTAGTCTCCACGTCTTGGGGCGTGGGGATGAACCCTACAAGCCCACTTTCATATTTGTGATGAATTGGTAGAAATTGAGCTAGAATTGCTATTAGAGATTAGATTGGGATCGATTTACTACGGATTGCTAGGTATTCATATCAATTGGGATTTGCAAGAGATTGGATCCCAATTTGATAGGAGGCCCTAGAAATCCGAATTGGTTTGGAGTCGGATTTTTCGAAGTATCGGTTTGCAAGAGATTGGGCCGATACTAGGATTCCCGGTTGCAATTCTATGCCGATACCCGTTTGTAAGAGATTGGACGGGTAGGAACTATCCTAATCTAGATCGTGGACCGAGTTTGCAAGAGATTGGGCTCGGTGCGCGATCAGACGATGATGTTGATCCTAATGCTAGCTTCCCTAGGGTAGGGTTTGCAAGAGATTGGACCCGACCCTAGGATAGCTATAGACCGGCAACAGCGCGAGAGCGTGAGCTTGGTTCTACATTCAGTTGCAACTAGTTCATCCGAATTCTCATTCTAGCAATTTTGATACCGATGAACCACATTTATGAAGTATGGTGTGTAGCGAGGATTCCCCATTCCCTAGACGTTCTTTATTTGATTTGATATTTCGCACATTTGTCTGACGATTGTGACAGGATCGCCAAAGGCAAAATTCTCTTCTTAAATAGCCAGGTTGATCGCAGCAAGCACAGTCATTCGTCCTCCCTGTGTTCGATATCCCGCTCGCTGCTACACCGTGCGCTTGAGGTAAAACTACAACCGTTCTTTTGGGTCACGTCCCGGAGCGATCAAAAAGATAAATCAATATTACCTTGGATTTTTGTACCTTCTCCAGCAATCTCAACCGTATCTGCATGCATGTAAAATCACCAAATTTCTACATCATTTTCCACCCAATTGAATAAGAATTTCACCTACAGTGTATTTAAAAGTATAAACTTACTAAATGGAATACCTCGAAAATCCATACTTTCAGACGCAAGAAAGGAAGAAAATGCTAATGTATCCTAGAAGGTCCGCTGACCGCTGAGATCTTCTGGGAAGATTTGAAGGTGCATTTTGGTTGCAAATGCTAATGTATCCTAGAAGGTCCGCTGACCGCTGAGATCTTCTGGGAAGATTTGAAGGTGCATTTTGGTTGCGTAGTTAGCCTGATTTCATTGGAGTCATTTTCTACCGCCATCCCATTCTCTTTACAGGCATCTACATCATGAAGGAAATGGTCCACATTGAAATAGCAGGAGTAACTTTCAATTTTATCTTCCATTTACCATGGTATATATCTACATCAAGCAGAATGAAGCAATGGTTAGAATTTGTCCTGTTAAACTGAGAAACAAACATATTGTAAGAAAAATATGTAGAATACCATGGCAATACGAGGAAGATCAGAGAAACAGAATACTTAGCAGTTGTAATTGAAAGCGCTGTGGCGTGGGGATGCCCACTTCCTTGAAATCAATTACGGCGCGACCTCGGTGGTAATCGCTGTTGCCGGTTGCTCCCGAAGGTTAACACAGCAGCCCCTGGCCGTGTCCACACTTGGCCAGAGACTTTGGATTTTGCACAGTACAGCTACCCAGGAGAACGGGATGAAGCAAAGAAGAATTTTTGGAGGAAGCAATTTTTCCGTGTATTTTCTTGAGGAATGAAGAGGGATATAAATAGAGTTCAAAAAATAGCCATTATGAATTCAAACGGTCAAATATTAAACGAGTATTAAAATAGGCTTTGAATGCTGCGTATTAAAGCGAGGCTTTATTTGCGTATTTATTGAGAGGTTTTGAATGCTGCAATCAATTAGCTGTTACCAACATTTTAGAATGAGACGCCATTTATTATAGACAAATTGGACTGCCCATGGATGAGGATGAGACTACAGTTGAGTTACTGTGAGTCATGGAAAGAACCCATGAGTCTACAGTTGTTGTGCTCGTGAATATACACAATATACAGATGTTGCACTGTGAGTAATTTTTGAGGGTAATCTCATACACAAAGCGAAATTTTTGAGGGCATTCACGGTCCATTTATAGTGAAATTGACCATTCAAATTGATGAGTATAAGTCCGTTATCCTACAGCGAGCCCTTCACTGCAAACATCTACGTAGACAATCATATGTATCAGTTTGTAAGAGCATAGGCTAATGAATCAGTTTGGATCTGTATCAGTATGTACATCAATATATTTGAATGGCTGGGTCATTTTGAAAATGTGATCAATTTGAATATGTATGAGATTTAATCTAAAATTTTGCAAGCAGTTTCTGAATTCGATTGAATATGTCTTCAGGTTGAATAAGTATCAGATTTAATATAAAAGTTTGCATACAGTTTCTGAGTCAGAGTGAATAAGTATCCGGTTTAATCAATAATGTTTTCAGATTGAACAAGTATAATAAGACTTAAATCTAAAAGTTTGCATGTAGGCTTGATTGGGATTTAGATTAAGTATGATGAAAGTTGGAATTAAAACTATAGCATCTCACAAATATGCTCAAAGCACAAAACGGGCAAATTTATTCCCGTGTTCGCGTTTAGAAAATTTGTCATCGACATCAACTTAACACGCCAACGGCTAGAATTCTGCTGGTTGTGCGCGTTAAACAATGTTCATAAAATACCTTAGATGCTCAAAGCGAACACCTGGCTCTGGCTGTGCTTGTTGTGCGCTTTGCGCAATTATGTTAACCACTATAAATTTGCTCAACGCACACAACGGCCATAAATTTGTTGGTACTGAGCGTTGAGAAATTATGTAAGCGGCTATAAATTTTTCCACCTCGCTTTTCAATGGTCAAACATTCTTGGGAAAATCATATGTCTGGTATCAATCAGCTGTAGATTCACGAGTAGTATTTTGTAGATTCACGAGCACCCCTCTGTAGCATGACGGGGTCTTCGATGTAGCCACACAGTAGAAGTGTAGAACTCTACTGCCGTCTCATCCTCATAAACCAATACAATTCACTGCCATGCGTTGTGCGTTGTGCGCCTTGAGCAATTCCGGTTTTCCATGCGTTCTGCGTGGTGAGCATTTAAGATTGTTACTCGCTTCTGTATTATTTAGCACGGTGTGCGCGTCGAATAAAATGTATGAAAAAAGATTAGTGGAGATTAGTATTGTTGGGAGTAATTTTCCAATTGGCATCAATGTTGATCACGGCGAAAAGCCGTTGAGTTTCCTTGTTTTGAGCGGAGAATAATTAACCTATTTTGATACAAATGATAGAATAATTGGGATTAAGCGATTTTTGCATTGGTATTACGCGGTGTGCGCGTTGAGTAAATAAATTTTGATTCCCGAGATCCATTGCATTACTGTAGGATCACGGACTTAGTATACTCTTCATTTTTATTGGTCAAATTCCTAAGTGGCTTACAACGAGCCCATATCTTCTCACAAATTCCTCTACTTCCCTCTATAAATCTTCTTCTTAATTTGTGCACACAACCACCGTCTGGAAACAATAAGTTCTTCTGCTGTTCGTGCATGCTTGATAAAGATATGGACGATAGAATTCATCCAGTAGTCTTTTCACGTAAAGTAAATGGTTGATGTTGGAAATTGACGCTATGACGGTAATAAACGCAAGGAAGGGCTGAAATCAATTAGCCGTTGTGCGCGTCGTGCGCGGTGGTTAAAAGTCCTAGTGTGAATCAATATCCATCCGCTGTACACACACGGCCTCACATCTGAGGACTCCACAGTACACACAAGGGCTTATAGTGGAACCAATTAATCCGCATGCACAACGAAAAAAATTTGATTGTTTTTGTTGCGCTGGAAAATAAAGAATTTTACGAGTTTTTGACGAAGAGTAATTTTCGTAATAGCATAAATTTTGCTCAAGGCGCAAAACGGTTCAGTTTCCTTATCGTGTGTGGAGAGCAATTTGCCTCTTTTTCAGCTGAGCCTAAAATACTTGGGATTACGCGTTTTTCTCGGTGGGATTATGCATTGAGTAAATAAGATGTTCATTCCCGAGTCCCTAGCATTACTGTAGGATAACAGACTTAATACTCATCAATTTGATCGGTCGTTTTTCACTATACATGGACCGTGAATGCCGTGAATGCCCTGGAGAAGCGTATGAAATCGGAGGACTACAAGCTGATGCTGTCGCCTCCCAAATATGCTCCTCTCCCTGGTCTGCGAAGAGAAGAATGGCCCCCCTGGCCTTTGCGCCCTGGTTGGCTGCTCTGGGTCAATTAGGTTGGCGGTGCATGGCTACCGTCTCTCTTAGGCACAAGCACTCCCTCCTGTTCTTTTCGATCTCTTGGCTCGCAGCCAAATTGGCCAAATCTGACTGTGGATGAAGCAGATCATAATTGTCCCTTTCCTCCTGCAGATTTCCAATTTTGGCTGCGAGCCAAGAGAATGAAAAGAACAGGAGGGAGTGCTTGTGCCTCAGAGGGACGGTAGCCATGCACCGCCAACCTATGTGACCCAGGGCAGCTATACAGGGCGCAAAGGCCAGGGGGGCCATTCTTCTCTTCGCAGACCAGGGAGAGTAGCATATTTAGAAGGTGACAGCATCAGCTTGTAGTCCTCCGATTTCATACGCTTCTCCAGGGAATTCACGGTCCATTTAGTGTGAAATTGACCATTCAAATTGATGAGTATACTCCGTTATCCTACAGCGAGCCCTAATGCCTGATGCTTGCGATAGAAATGGACGATGGAATTCAACCAGTTCTCTTTTCACGTAAAGCTAAATGGTTAATGTTGGAAACTTACACAATGGGGGTAATAAACGCAACGAAGGGCTATCGTCCATTTATAATCAAGCATGCCCGATGAATGCTGAATGCCTTCCATATGTGAGCATTTCGCCTTCCACTCCTTGACTATACACTCCATATCCATCTCCTCTTTATACACTCTATCCAAACCATCAAACCCTTCATCATTTCACTATACATCGTCTATGACACACAAACACTCCCTCTTGTCCTTTTCGATCGCGAAGATAAAAAGCTCATTCTATTTGTTATGCAACCATTTGGTGTTGTTCGATGCCTCATGTGAATCGGAGTTCCTCTCGGTGTCTTTGAAACAGCTACATACCTGACTACAGGTTACAACGACGCATGCTATGACTACACTCATATCCAACCGATGATGGCAGAAAATCGGCAACGGCGGTAATAAACAGAACGAAGATGGTCGCCCGATGAACTCGTGAAAGTTGACGGGGAAGCACGCAGATCACACCGACAATCATATGTTTCAGTTTGTAAGAGCATAGGCTAATCAATCTGTTTGGATCTGTATCAGTATGTACATCAATATATTTGAATGGCTGGATAATTTCAAAATGTCATCAATTGGAATATGTATGAGATTTAATCTAAACTTTATCTAAACGCGCACAACGGGCATAATTCTGCTGGTTGTGCGCGTTTAAGTATGATGAAATTTGGAATGTGATTGATTCACTGCACTGGTGCGCAGTGGAATTAAAATTATAGCATCTCACAAATATGCTCAAAGCGCAAAACGGGCTAATTTATTCCCGTGGGGGCGTTGAGCAAATTTGTCATTGACGCAACTTTAGCTACACGTGCACAACGGGCATAATTCTACTCGTTGTGCATGTTTAAGTATGATGAAATTTGGAATGTGATTGATTCACTGCGCTGGTGCGCAGTGGAATTAAAATTATCGTATCTCACAAATATGCTCAAAGCGCAAAACGGGCAAATTTATTCCCGTGGGGGCGTTGAGCAAATTTGTCATCGACACAACTTTAGATTAACGTGCACAACGAGCATAATTCTGCATGTTGTGCGCTTTGCGCAATTATGCTAACCATTACAAATTTGCTTAACGCGCACAACGGCTCAAAGTGAACACCTGGCGTACTTGTTGTGCGCTTTGAGCAATTATTTAAACCATTAAAAATTTGCTCACCGCGCACAACGGCCATAAATTTATTGGTTCTGAGCGTTGAGCAATTATGTAAGCGGCTATAAATTTTTCCAGCTCACTTGCCACCGGTCAAACATTCTTGGGAAAATCATATGTCTGGTATCAATCAGCTGTAGATTCACGAGCAGTATTTTGTATATTCACAAGAACCCCTCTGTAGCTTGACGGGGTCTTCGATGTAGCCATACAGTAAAACTCTACTGCAGTCACATCCTCATTGAGCATTGTGCGTTGTGCGCATTGAGCAATTCTCATTTTCCATGCATTTTGCGCGGTGATCAATTATAATAGTTACTCTCTTCTGTATTATTTAACCCATGGTGCGTGTCGAATAAAATGTATTAAAAAATCTTAGTGGAGAGTAGTATTGTGGAGTAATTTTCCTATTAGCATCAATTTTGATCAAGGCGAAAAATCATTGAGTTTCCTTGTTTTGCGCATAGAGTAATTAACCTATTTTGATCCAGATGCTAAAATAATTGGGATTACACAATTTTCGCGTTTGTATTACGCGGTTTGCACGTTGAGTAAATAATTGTTGATTCCCGAGATCCATTGCATTACTGTAGGATCAAGGACTTATTGTACGCTTCATTTTAATTGCTCCAATTCTCCTATAAATGGCGGACAATGAGCACTCATCTTCTCACAACTTCATCTACTTTCTTCCATCATCTTCTTCTTTATTTGCCCACACAACCTCCGTATGGAAACAGTAAGTCCTTCAGATGTTCGTGCATGCTTGATATAGATATCAGATATGGACGATAGCATTCATTCAGATGTTCGTCCATTTACAATCAGGCATGACCGAAAAAGGGTTTCCAGATGTGAGGATTTCGCCTTCCACCATGCCCGTCCCCGACACAGGGCACCCAGGTCAGCCGCCCAAGAAGTACTGGTCAGGGGGACATCACCAGCACATTGTGTCAAGTATGACACATACTTGACAGCCGGTTACAACGACACGTGCAATGACGACACTCCTATCATGCTTCACGGTTGCCGACAGTCGGCAACTGCATTAATAAACGCAACGAAGATGATCGCCCAAGGTAACTAGATGGTTATAGATGGTTATGGTCGCCTCCCCCAAGCTTTTAACTGATGACTAATTTTTTTTCATCTCCCTTGCTTCGCCCTAATTCTGAACTAAACCATAACCCTAGATCCATCTACATCTGTCCGATCGAGTTTGCTTACAGTTATGCAATCGATTGATCCGCGCGTCCTTGTTTTTTGTTGAAAGTTAACGATCACAGTTCATTTTTTTCTTTTAGTGAGCGAGGATCATCTCATCCTTCCTAAGATCATCGAACTTTCTCTGCTTCTTCGGAATACCCTTCAAGAGTGTAGCACGAATAACGTCCTCGGGCCCAGGAAGTATCGAAATTCATGTAACTATTGATCCTGAGGTTATCGAATGCTTCGTTGGATGTGAGCCCTTGCGCAACAACCACGCGAATCTGAGGTATTGATGATGGAAGGAGTGGCGGTGCCCGTGACTCTGCGGTGTCTCTTGCTGAAGATGAAAAAGCTCACCCTCAGAATGCAACCCTGCACAACAACCACGTTTTCAATCCTGTCATGCTTGCTGAATAGCTGCCCGAATCTGGAGGATCTAGTCATTGGAGTAAGTACAAATTTGCTAATTATTTCCTCTGAATAATTCAAAACTATGTATGTATGTATGATGGCATTAAGCATTTTTTTGTTACCAGGATCAAATGTTTGATTTTCCAGACCCGAAAGCTTCATCGCTAGAATATTGGGATCAGCAGATGCCTTCGGATTGCATGAGAAATACGCTGAGCACGGTAACTGTAAACGTGGACGATGTACACCGCAAGGGCTCGTATCCAATGAAGCATTCCATGACCTCGGGATCAACCGTTACAGAAATTTCACCATATTCCATATTCCCACGCGATTCTTCTTCATTTTCTTCTTCAATTTGGATGCGAGCCAAGAGATCGAAAACAACAGGAGGGAGTGCTTGTTCCTCAGAGGGACGGTAGCCATGCACCGCCAACCTATGTGACCAAGGGCCGCCATCCAGGCTTAATCATATATATCAGTTTGTAAGAGCATAGGCTAATGAATCAGTTTGGATCTGTATCAGTATGTACATCAATATATTTGAATGGATGGGTCATTTTGAAAATGTCATCAATTTGAATATGTATGAGATTTAATCTAAAATTTTGCAAGCAGTTTCTGAATTCGATTGAATATGTCTTCAGATTGAATAAGTATCAGATTTAATATAAAAGTTTGCATGTAGTTTCTGAGTCAGAGTGAATAAGTATCCGGTTTAATCTACAATGTTTTCAGATTGAACAAGTATAATAAGACTTAAATCTAAAAGTTTGCATGTAGGCTTGATTGGGATTCAGATTAAGTATGATGAAATTTGGAATGTGATTGATTCACTGCGGTGGCACGTAGTGGAATTAAAATTATAGCATCTCACAAATATGCTCAAAGCGTAAAACGGGCAAATTTATTCCCGTGGGGGCGTTGAGAAAATTTGTCATCGACGCAACTTTAGCTTAACGCGCACAACGGTCATAATTCTGCTGGTTGTGTGCGTTAAACAATTGTCCATAAAATACCTTAGATGCTCAAATCGAACACCTGGCTTTGCTTGTTCTGCACTTTGCGCAATTATGTTAACCATTAAAAATTTGCTCAACGCGCACAATGGCTCAAAGCGTGTACACCTGTCGTTGCTTGTTGTTCGCTATGAGCAATTATTTAAACCATTAAAAATTTTCTCACCGCGCACAACGGCCATAAATTAACTGGTTTTGAGCATTGTGCAATTATGTAACGGCTATAAATTTTTCCAGCTCACTTCCCACCTGTCAAACATTCTTGGGAAAATCATATGTCTGGTATCAATCAGCTGTAGATTGACGAGCAATATTTTGTATATTCACAAGAACCCCTCCTGTAGCATGACGGGGTCTTCGATGTAGCCACACATTAACTCTACTTCTGTCGCATCCTCATAAACCAATGCAATTCGCTGCCATGCGTTGTGCGTTGTGCGCCTTGAGCAATTCCGGTTTTCCATGCATTTTGCGCGGTGAGCAATTATGATTGTTAGTTTGTTACTCGCTTTTGTATTATTTAGCATGGTGTGCGCGTCGAATAAAATGTATTAAAAAGGATTAGTGGAGATTAGTATTGTTGGGAGTAATTTTCCAATTGGCATCATTGTTGATCAAGGCGAAAAATCGTTGAGTTTCCTTGTTTTGCGCGGAGAGTAATTAACCTATTTTGTTTCCTTATTATACTCTTCATATTGATTGGTCCAATTCCCCTATAAATGGCGGACAAGGAGCCCTCATCTTCTCACAACTTCCTCTACTTTCTTCTATCATCATCTTCTTTATTTGCCCACACAACATCCGTCTGGAAACAATAAGGTCTTCTTATGTTCGAGCATGATGCATGAGGTAGAAATGGACGAGATGGAGATGGATATGGAGTGTAAAGATGAGATGGTCTTCTACTGTTCGGGTGTGATGCTTGAGATAGAAATGGACGATAGAATTCAACCAGTACTTTTTTCACGTAAAGATAAATGGGTGATGTTGGAAACTGCAACGACGGTAATAAACACAACGAAGGGCTATCGTCCATTTATAATCAAGCATGCACGTGGAACGGCCATCTCCTCTTTACACTATATCTCCTCCTCCAACCCCTTCATCGTTGTACTATACATCGTCTAAGACACACAAACACCTCCTACTGTCCTTTCCGATCTCGAAGATGAAAATCTCATTCTATTTATAACGCAACCATGTGTTGGTGTTCACCGCCTCTTGGGAATCGGAGTTCTTTTTGGTGTCTTCAAACCGGCATCATACTTGACAGCCGGGTACAACGACGCCTGCAATGACGACACTCCTATCCGGGCTACGGTGGCAGAAAGTTGGCAAACACGTCCATAAACGCAACGACGATGGTCGCTTCGTTGCGTTAATTAACGTCGTTGCTGACTTTCGGCAACCGTAGGCAGGATAGGAGTGTCGTCATTACATGTGTCGTTGTAGGGTGAAGCATGCAGATCACACCGACAATTTATCCCGTAAAGCGCCCCTTCATTGCAAACATCTTACGAAGACAATCATATGTATCAGTTTGTAAAGAGCATAGGGTAATGAATTTGTTTTGTTCTGTATCAGTATGTACATCCATATATTTGAATGGCTGGGTCATTTTGAAAATGTCATCAATTGGAATATGTATGAGATTTAATCTAAAATTTTTCAAGCAGTTTCTGAATTCGATTGAATATGTAGCCGATTTAATCTAAAATGTCTTCAGATTGAATATGTATCAGAGATAATCTAAAATTTTGCATGTAAACAAGTTAATTTTCTCATAGAAGTAATTTAACAACATGCTTGGAGGGACATTTTTGCGTTCTTTACAATACGTCGATAAAGACGCCAGTGGTTGAAGGCATGCCGTTGGATGGCAGGATGGGGTGCCGTTCCGCTTTACTGTAAACTGCGTCAGGATGTGCGACGGGAGGTCGAGGAGTGGAAGGCAGGCCGTTGGATGGCGGTCTGGGGTTTCGTTCCCATTTACTGTAAACTGCATCAGGATGTGCGACGGGAGGTCGAGGAGTGGAAGGCAGGTCATTGGATGGCAGGCTGGGGTTTTGTTCCACTTCAGGATGTGCGATGGGAGATCGATGAGTGGAAGGCAGACTGTTGGATGGCGGAGGGACCCGTTGTCTGGGAACGGTGGTGCCCAGTGGGGTGATTCGGCATGACGATGCCTTCACCGTTGATTTGGACCGACACCCCGCGGGCTCCCCCAATGGTGGAGGTAGTCACAGAGTAGGCGCTGGAGGGGAGGAGCGGTCCGCCCTAAGTCCCCTGGTATAAGTTGTCCAAGGGAAGTCGATGAGTGGAAGGCGGGCCGCTCCATGTGTAAGAGGAATAACTCGTGAGCGATCCACCTGTAAGAAGAAGAATTCGTCAGGAAGGAGAGGTCAGGTATCAACCGAGGGCCTATACAATGATCGGGCCAACGGGAGGTTTCTTTTGAGAGGGGAGGAGTGTCTAGAGGCAAATCATCCCTAACGCCCTGGGTTTGTGAGGAGAGATCGAATACGGGGGCGTCTCGCCACCTTTCAACCTTCATGGTAAGGCTTTTCTTTCTTTGCTTTGAGCAATTATGTCTCAGAGTTGAGCAATTAAGTAAGCGACTACAAAACCACTCATACCTCAGAATTGCTCAGCACACAAATCCACTCAAAACTCAAAATTGCTCATCGCACAGAACCACTCAAACTCAGAATTGCTCACCGCACACAACCACTCAAAAATCAGAATTGCTCAGAGCACAAAACCACTCAAACCTCATAATTGCTCACCGCACACAACCATTTTTTCCCAGTGAGGGTGAACTACCACAAAGTTCTCCACTGGGTCACAGTTGCTCTTGCTTTTGAGGACATTTGTGGCATTTTTTGGGTCAAAAGATCTCCCTGAGAGCTTTCAAATCGCTCCAGCTACATCAATTCTCTCCCATCGCAATTAAGAGTCTCTTCATATGTCTGATATCAATCCGCCGTATATGCATGAGCAGTCTTTTGTATATTCACAAGAACCCCTCTGTAGCATGACGGGGTCTTCGATGTAGCCACACATTAACTCTACTTCTGTCTCATCAATACAATTCGCTGCCATGCGTTCTGCGTTGTGTGCATTGAGCAATTCCCGTTTTCTATGCATTCTGCGCGGTGAGCAATTATGATAATTACTCGCTTCTGTATTATTTAGCCCGGTGTGCACGTCGAATATAATGTCTTAAAAAATCTTAATGGAGAGTAGTATTGTTGCGAGTAATTTTCCTATAATGTGATCAAGGCAAAAAACCGAAGGGTTTCATTGTTTTGCACGGAGAGTAATTAACCTATTTTGATCCACATGCTAAAATAATTGGGATTATGCGATTTTCGCGTTGGAATTACGCGGTTTGCACGTTGAGTATAAATGTTGATTCCCGAGATCCATTGCATTACTGTAGGATCACGGAATTTTTATACGCTTCATTTTGATTGGTCCAATTCCCCTATAAATGGCGGACAACAAGCACTCATCTTCTCACAACTTCATCTACTTTCTTCTATCATCTTCTTCTTTATTTGCCAACACAACCTTCGTATGGAAACAATAAGTCCTTCAGCTGTTCGTGAATGCTTGATATAGATATGGACGATAGCATTCATCCAGTACTCTTTTCACGTAAAGGTAAATGGTTCATGTTGGAAACTTATGCAACGAAGGGCTATCGTCCATTTATAATCAAGCATCCCTGACAATGCTGGGGGGTGTTGCAACTGCGTTGTTAAGAAAATTTGTCCCAAACAGCACTATGAAAAATGTGTACGATGATCATACCATATTCTTTTAGGGTGATATTGGCTATGATGTCTCACATGTTTTAGGAAAGCTGCTGGGTGTTGTACCATGTAAGATTGTTATTCCCTCCAATTATGAATTGTGGCTATGTATTTGTTTTGCGTGTCTTGCAATACACTCCATATCCATCTCCATCTCCTCTTTATACACTCCATCTCCTCCATCAAACCCTTCATCGTTTCACTATACATCATCTTTGACGCACAGACACTCCATCCTATCCTTTCTGATCTCTTACACTCCCAAACATAACGTCTTATACAACCCTGTGTTGTTTTACATCGTCCCCGGTAACGGAGTTCCAATCGGTGTCTTTTGTCCTGACTTCAGGATACAACGACGACAGCAATGACGGTAATAAGCGAAACGGTCTGCCGACTTTCCAATTCACGGCGTCTCCTACAAAGGACAAAGTGCCACGTCAATGCACACATCTGGTATGACAATCATCTTGAGTAGATCAAGGCAGAAATTCGGCAACTGCAACGTAGATGTGGAGCGCATTGCCCGTGTAGTACATCGCCACAGGGGAATCGGCGTTCCAGCCGTTGTGTTTGACACGTGCCACGCCCCGCTTCCCAAAAAGGACGGAGGCGAAGCGTGACTAAGGCCCGCTTAGGCTGGGGCTGAGAGCCCAGACCCAATAAGCGTCTGTGGTATTCCAAAACGAAGGAAACAGGTCCCTGCAAGTTAGTACGGAACAACAACAGTACTGAAAAGAGATATCATTTCATTTTATTCCAAATATAACATCCAAAGTACCGAGGGTCTAAAACGCCCGAAGGGCTACTACTGCAGAAAAAGAAACTACCGGTGTAAGCACCCAACCTAGTCAAGAAAACAAAAGGTGCTACGCACCCAAACTAAACTGAGAAAGAAACTCTGGATCGGCAACGAGAGGCCTCTAACTCTGGTCCTCCTCTGGGTCGTACTCCGGATCAACGTCCTCCGGCTCTCCGTCTGCTGGCAAGTCCGCCTCGTCGACGTACTCTGGCTCAACACCTGACGTACAGCACCAAAGAAGGAAACTGTACGTCAGGTAAAGTCTACACAAGAGGTCAGAATCTACTGCAAGTGTATCAGCTTTTAAACAACGATTTACTGGTTGATTAGCATGTCGAGGTTATAACTTAGTAACAAAAGAAGTAACGTAGTAGGAAGGTAAAGCGTAACAAGTAGTAGTCGTAGCGTGTGCTACCAACTACGGGACTAACCTACAGGTGTCAAGACAAGTCGGGACGTGACGGGACAAGACAAGACAAGACAAGTGAGACACGAAAGGGTTCACGTCTTACGGTTCGAGGGGGATCAGACCCTCTTGCTGTGCGCACGCTCAACCCAACCCCAAACCCCAAGGAAGACAAGACAAGATAAACAGTACAAGAGATCACTCGCTCTAGCTTGGCGAGTGCCCTATTGCCCTCTGGGCTGTGTATCAGTACAAGGTATCACTCACTCTAGCTTGGTGAGTGCCCTATTGCCCGCAGGCTATGAATCAGTACAAGGGATCACTCTCTCTAGCTTGGAGAGTGCCCTATTGCCCGCAGGCTGTGCAAGACGGGACGGGACGTGACAAGACGGGAAGGGTTATTCTAGGGTGTCCACACACACGCACACACATGATAGCCCTATGATGTCAAAAGTTGTTATTGTCAGGCTCAGACTTCGTCGTCAAGTCTAAGCCGTCAAGGGTCATCCCGGACGCTATTATTTCACGTCCGGTTCTATTTGTTCACAGTTATCAGTTCTAACCAACTAGGGCCTAAGCACGACCAAAAGTGCAAGTGGGATACACTTGCCTGCGATGGCGAGTGTGTCGTCCTCTCGAAGCGTCTCGTCCAAGCGTCTCGTCTGCGGAAGTCCGTCTGAAACAGTGCCGTGGCGACGGTGTCAGGTCTCAATTTTATCAAATCCTATTAGGGTTCGTTTCTAGGTTATCGGGACTATCTTATTCGTCAAAGTCATATATTTGATGTTTCAGCCTAATCGACGATCTAATCCTATGTGCACAGTCAACAAAGTCCATTCGTCGATTCTAGATTTGTACAACGTTTTACTGGTACTGGAAATAAATTTTAGTTCAAATTGTCGATTTTTAGTTTAGGGTTCAATCAGCTATTGTGGGGGTTTCTACGAGTTTCGGGGGACCAACCTTTACCGGGGTTCGTCGTAGAATGGAAGTCGTGTCTGAACGGAGAATTCCTCAGCGTCAAATCTGGTCCACGCACGATTTCTCATAAGCTGAAACTTGCGACGAAGGCCTATGACGTGTCGTAATGTCGTAGACGGCAAATCTGCGAAGTAGCACACCCAAGTGGGGCCCACAGCAGTGCTAGGGGTCAATGGGGGACCCACAACACCTCTGGAGGACTTGGGGGGCCCACCACAGGAGTTGGTGTGGAAGAATCAAAGTTGCGACGTTCGACCGTCGGTCAGACACAGCCGGTGCGGGGGTTTCTCTCGGTCAGACCGAGAGAAACTCTCGGTCGGGCGGCTTGAAGCGCAGCGGAGGCGGGCCTTGGTGCGGTGCGAGGGGTTCCCTCGGTCAGACCGAGCGGATCTCTCGGTCGGACACGGTGGGTGCGGGCGTGCAGCGCTTGGGGGTGATGCGGAGCGGGCTCTCGGTTGGTGGGGGGAGTTCTGTCGGTCGGGTGCTTGGGCGGGGGTTGCAACGAAGTGGGGTGCGGAGCGGAGCGGGGTGCGGGCGTTGGCTTCGGTCGGAGCGGGCGATCTCCTCAGTCGGAGCGAGGCGCTGCGGGTTGCAACGTTGCAACGGTGTGGAGCGGTGAGCAGGTGCGGGAGCAGGCACCGGTCGTGCACGGGAAATGCGGGGGCGGCTGTCGGTCGTGCACGGGGCGGCTGTCGCAACGTTGCGACGAAGCTTGGGGTGGAGTTTTTTGACGGCTAGGGTTTGTGTGGCTGTGAAAATAAGCTAGCCTAGGGTTTATTTAAATAGAAAAGAGTTAGGGTTATGTCTAGGGTTTTAAGAAAAGTAATTAAAATATTTAAAATAATTAATATAAAACAAATTTACTCTCCTCTCCCTCACGCAAGTTGTGTGCGGCCAAAAATTTTGAAACTTGGCCAGAAAATTATTTAGAGTGTTATTATAATATAAGAATTTTATTATAATTAAAACACTTATAAAAATAGGTTTTAAAATTATTTAAAACTTACTCAAAAATGAAAAATAGGTCAAATTAAGCCTAAAAATTGTAAAATAATTATGGGGTGATCGGGACGACGAAAGAAAGAGAACCAAGAAGACGGATCTAAATTTCGACGTCGAGAGACGAAACTAAAAATAGAAATATCTCGCATCAAAACAGAAAGTCATGACGTCACATCAAATAAGATAGAATCGCGGAAGAATGACTCGAGAAATGTCGTTCCAAAATAGTTCCACAATCTAATACCCTCAGAGACGATCACAACGACATATCACACAATAATGTTCAAAATCAAATAGAGTCTAAAAATAAACACGTGCACGATCAAGAGCACGTGCACGAAGAAAGTACGATCGGAAACCGACCGTTACATCCTCCCCAACTTAGAAATGATTCCGTCCTCGGAATCAACATCAAGCATTGCTGGGGAAAAGATGCGGGAAGAACTCTCTCATATCATCCTCACGCTCCCAGGTGGACTCTCCGGGTGATCCGTGACGCCACATCGCTCTCACCAGGTCGACTATCTTATTCCTCAACTGCTTCTGTCGACGGTCCAAGATCTGCACACGCTGCTGGTCATATGTCAGGTCCGGTCGAACCGTAATCTCTGAGAAATCAACCGTGTGTGACGGATCACTGACGTACCGACGTAGCTGTGATACGTGGAATACGTCGTGAACTCCCTCCAAAGATGGTGGCAGAGCAAGGCGGTAGGCCACTGCTCCCACACGCTCCAGCACATCAAATGGCCCAATATACCTCGGGCTCAGCTTTCCCTTCTTTCCAAAACGAATAACCCCGCGATTCAGAGAAATCTTCAGGAAGACGTGATCTCCAGGCTGAAAATCCAAGGGTCTCCTCTTGGCATCTGCCCAATGCTTGAAGCGATCCTGTGCAACTCTAAGCTTCTCCTTGATGTCTCTCACAACATCCACAGCTCCACTATCATCTCCGGACCCAACAGCTCCCGATCTCCGATGTCATCCCAGCTCAGTGGCGATCGACATTTCCTTCCATATAAGGCAGCAAACAGCACCATGCCAATGCTCGCCTGGTAGCTGTTGTTATATGAGAACTCCACCAAGTGAAGATGGTCCTCCCATGATCCCGTCAAATCGAGCGTACAAGCTCGCAGCATATCCTCCAGAATCTGAATAGTCCTCTCGGACTGGCCATCAGTCTGCGGATGGTACACCGTGCTGAAACTCAGACTCGTACCCAAATTCTCCTGCAGACTTCTCCAGAACTGAGATGTGAACCTCGTGTCCCGGTCAGACACAATGCTCACGGGGACTCCATGTAAGCGTACAATCTCCTGCACGTACACGGTCTACGTCACAACCAACTCAAGAGGAAATTAAAAGATAAGTAGAAAGAAATTTTACCTCCAGATATTTCCTCGCCAAAGCTTCCGTAGACTGGCCCACTAGGAATGGGATAAAGTGCACAGACTTGGTCAACCGATCTACGATCACCCAAACTGCGATGTTCTGCCTCGGGGTCCGAAGTAAACCAGTCACGAAGTCCATCGTAATATGTTGTCACTTCCACTCCGGAATAGGAAGCGGTTGCAGTAACCCAGCAGTACGATGGTGCTCAGTCTTCACCTGTTGGCATATCAAACACTTGGCAACGCTCTGTGCCACGCTCCTCTTCATGCCAATCCACCAATAGTTCAGACGGAGGTCCTTATACATCTTGGTGCTTCCAGGATGTATAGAATATGGCGAGCTATGAGCCTCGCTCAACAGCTCCTCACGAACATCACCTGCAGGTACACAGAGTCTGCTGCCGTACCGCAGTGAACCATCCTCATGAATCACGAACTCCATCCGTAGTCCAGCTTCAACCTGCCTCCTGATCATCTACAGCTTCAGATCTCCTGCCTGTGCTGCCTTGATCCGATCCACGATCGTGGACTGAATCTGCAAATTCATGAATGAATGAACTACACCAGGTAGGACAACCTCCAAATCCATCTCTCTCAGCTCCTGCTGAATCCTCCAGTCGGCAGTATGCATCATCGCAGTAGGACGTCTACTCAAGGCATCCGGCACTACGTTCACCTTCCCTGGGTGATACTGCAAATCAATCTCGTAGTCAGCCATGAGCTCTAACCATCTTCTCTGACGCATGTTGAGCTCTTTCTGCGTAAAGATGTACTTCAAGCTCTTGTGATCGGTGAAAATCTTCACACTCTCACCTAGCAAGAAGTGACTCCAAATATTCAGTGCAAAATTCACTGCTGCCAACTCCAGATCGTGCGTCGGGTAATTCTTCTCATGGGTCCTCAACTGACGAGAAGCGTACGCGACCACGTGGCCATGCTGATGTAAGACGCATCCTATGCCCTTCCCTGATGCATCACAATAAACTTCGAAGCCTCCGCTTCGATCCGGTACTGCCAACACCAGTGACGTGGTCAATCTCGCCTTCAAGATACTGAAGGCCTCCTCACAAGCATCTGACCAAAGACACTCCACGTCCTTCCTCGTTAGCTTCGTCATCGGCTCTGTAATCTTCGAGAAATCCTTGATGAATCACCGATAATAGCCTGCTAAACCAAGGAAACTCCTGATGTATGACTCTGACTGCGGAGTCGGCCAATCTCTGATTGCTCTGACCTTCTCCGGATCTACAGATATTCCATCACCGGACACCACGTGTCCCAGGAATGCGACTCTGTCCAGCCAGAACTCGCACTTGCTATACTTGGCATAAAGCTTGTGTCGCCTCAGAGTCTCCAGCACTGTCCTTAGATGACAGCTGTGCTCCTCCTCAGACTTCGAATAAATAAGAATGTCATCAATAAAGATAACGACAAACTTATCCAGGAAGTCGTAGAAAATCAAGTTCATCAAATTCATGAATACAGCTGGAGCATTAGTCATGCCAAACGGCATGACCACGAACTCATAATGTCCGTACTTCGTCCGAAAAGCTGTCTTCGGAACATCATCCTTCTTCACCTTCAACTAATGGTACCCGCTCCTCAAGTCCAACTTTGAGAAGACTCTCGAACCTCCAAGCTGATCAAAGATATCGTCGATGCGCAGCAGCAGATACTTGTTCTTCACCGTGACAGCATTCAGCCCTCGATAGTCCACGCACATCCTGCGGGACCCATCCTTCTTCTTCACGAGCAAAACTGGTGCACCCCATGGTGACACACTAGGGTGGATGAAACCCTTCTGCAGCAACTCATCTAACTGCTTCCGCAGCTCCTCGAGCTCAGCGGGAGCCATACGGTACGGCGCCTTCGATATCGGCTGCGCTCCCGGTATAAGATCAATACTAAATTCTAGAGCTCTGTCGGGTGGCAGACCTGAGATATCCTCTGGGAAGACGTCGTCGAAGTCTCTGACGACTGCTGGTCGTTCGATCTCCATCTCCATCTGCATGGCTGTAACAATCGGCACCTCCGGCTTGGCCCGATATCTGATGGGCCCAAGCGACTCATCTCTGTTGCGGAACTCGAACTCCGGATGGCCGGGAATCTGGAACACCACCCTCTTGCTGTGACAGTCGATCGAGGCGTGGAAATCTCCCAACCAATCGATGCCAAGAACGACATCGAAGTGTGGCAGATCGTGGACAATGAAATCTGCAAAGAGCTCGTGTCCACTGACCACCAAAGAAATCGATCGACATCCCAAATTCACTGTCACCACTCCGTTCCCTGTGGTGATGTCCCAACACTTAGGGAGTGTATGGGTGGGAATGGAGTGATTTGTTACAAACCTCTGGGATATGATGCACATAGATGCACCGGAGTCGAACAAAGCCAAGGCCGGGTGAGAGGACACTAGAATGGTGCCTAAGATATAAACAACTACGGTCAAACCAAGCTACTCTAACAAACAAGTTAAACAAGCAACACAAATAATAAGATCTAATTATGAAAAGAAAAACTAGAATCAAGAGTTACCTGTAATAACTCCATCCAGCTCGTCAGTCTCCACAGCTGTCATGGTGTACGCCGGCCTCTGGGGCTGTTGGTCGCGCCCCGGATACACACCCGAAGAACGATTGTAGTTTTACCACAAGCGCACGGTCAAGTGGCGAGCGGGTATCGAACACGAGGAGGTGGTGTTGGTTCCAATCTATCCTAGGTTGGTTTGACTACGAATGTTTTATTGGTGGAGATGGCTATGGTATGATGTAATGGCAATGTTGATGGATGTCGGTGTCGATGATAAAGATGTGGGATAAATTATCGATTCAAATATAATATAATAAAAGAGTCTAGAGCTAGGGAATCCCCACTACAGATCGTCATACATCATTGTAAATAGTGAATCTCAATATTACTAGGCTTGTGTTGGGGTGAACTAGTCGTAACGGAATAGAGAACCAAGCTCACGCTCTCGCGCTATTGCCGGTCTATAGCAACCTAGGATAGGGCCCAATCTCTTGCAAACCCTAGTCTAAGCCACTAGCATTAGGATCGACATCATCGTTCAATCGCCCCTCGAGCCCACTCTCGTGCAAACTCGAGTTACGATCTAGGTTGTGATAGTTCGTATTCGTCCAATCTCTTGCAAACGAATATGTGTATAGATTTACAATTAAAAATCCTAGCTTTGGTCCAATCTCTTGCAAACCAAATCTAGAGAAATCCGATTGTAAACCTAAATCGAATATCTAGGGCTTCCCATCGATTAGAATCCAATCTCTTGCAAACCCCAAATCAATGGAAATCCCTAGCTATCTGTAGTAAATCAATCACAACCTAACCTCCTAGCAATTCTAGCAATTTAGAAATTCATTCATCACAAATATGAAATTAGATCCATAGGGTTCATCCCCAAACCCTAGAACAACAAATCTACTCTAGCATAGCAATAACAATATGAGAATCAATAAAAATCATTGCTTGCATACAAAAAGATAGGAAAAACAAAGATTCAAATAATAAGAAGAAAATACTTAGCTTGATGAAGATCTTCAATCCAAAATACAAGCTTTTAGATCCAAGAGGGGGCCTAGGGCATGGCCTAACCTCCAAAATAATCCTAAGAAAACAGATGGGAACCTTAGAAAACACAATGGGAACCCCCTCTAATGGTGGCTACAAAACCCTTATATAGTCTCCCCAAAACCCTAGAAAACCCCTCAAATTCGTGCCCAAAAACAGCCCAAACCGCAACTTAAAATCTGGGCCCGCCGCCGACTCGGCCGAGTGGAAAATTTGACTCGGCCGAGTGGAAATTCCTGCACTGCAGCGTCAACTTACAGAAATTCTCCAGATTTCATCCGACCTCCAATTGGCATGTTCTTGGTGGCGTTGGAACCGTCATGAAGTCTACTATCCATAAAAAATATGAGAAAAATACTTTGATTGCTAGAATGATAGCAGATTTCAAAAGAGTGGGAGGCTATCTAAAAATCTGGGCGCTGTGTGTCCTTGGCATCACTCGGCCGAGCGGACTTCTCTACTCGGTCGAGTGGGCTTCTCTACTCTGCCGAGTGATAGACCCTGTAAAATTCCAGTAAGTCGGGGGTCTTGGGGGGTCTGTCTTCAGAGGTGGCTCGACCGAGTGGCTTTACCCACTCGGCCGAGGGGCATTCGGTACTCGGCCGAGTCGGAACCGTCAAAAGCCTGTACATTTCCAGTAAGTCGGCCTCTTTTGATGGTGGATTTCTCATGCCACTCGGGCGATGTGATCTTCTTACTCAGCCGAGTGGGATATCATCCCTCGGCCGAGTGCATGCCCAATTCCTTTAGTTGGAGCGTGTCCGGTCTGGTCGGCCGAGTGGTCTTCTTGCTTGGCCGAGTGAGTGCTCCACTCGGCCGAGTGGCATGCTGTAAATGCCCAATCTTCATCTTTTCGCTTTCTCGTCGCTCCTACGATGTTCTTTCTTCTTCCACTCGTCTTCCATTGCAGAATAACCCTCAAAAGGGCCATGGTTGACACTCCGGAGTGGGTGCAAATCCTTTAAGCTCATTTTTGCTCCCGATCGCTCTATATTTCCTGAAATCCGACAAAAACAAGAAATAGTGAAAAGCATCGCAATATTATCGAATAATCTTGAAAAACGCAATATGAGCAATTGAAATGGCGTGAAAACATGTGGAAAAAAGGTGTAAAATATGGAGTGATTAAAATCACCCAAGCTTACCTCTTACTCGTCCTCGAGGAAGATAAGTAGAGAGATGAACTCGGGAGATGAAAATAAAGAAAAAATGAAATGAAAAAGAAAGAACACGAGGTGGAATGGGTCGCTAGATTCTTCTCTCAGATCTCAAGCCATAAGTTACACATCACGATAACTTGGAAAATACAAATCACATGCTATAAGGATTTCATATCTTACATAAACATGGTACTTGCAAGCTTTTAAGAACAACAAAAGGGATTCTCTAAATTCATACAATCAATTCATATCCACGTCACGCATTTCATAGGATTTAATATACAAATGTTGGCAATGCATTTTTCAATCAAGAGTTATAACTGAAGCATATAAGAATCACACCAAGCATGCAATAGAGAATGGAATAAATCATGGCATTCACATATTTATATCAATTCATAAGAAATCTCCATAGCTAAAGTAATTTGCTAAGTTTCAGCATTATCAAACTTTCCCATTCGTGCACCTCTCCACTCTAATGTCGTACTCACTCATATGGTCAAACGAGTTCACCCCCCAAGCTTAGCTTGAGGCATCGCATCTAAAGGAATATGATAGTGGAAAATGGGATTTTGGCCTTGGTTTTCCCAAGTGTTTTGTGGCTCCAATAATGAGATAGAGAAAGATTTTTCTTTTTTTTCTTTTTGAACTTTTTGTTTCTCATTTTTCTTTTTGGATTTTTGTAGGAGCTATATGATTTGTACTTTTGATTTTTGGCTCCTTTTTGGCATTTTGGACTTTTTGGAGCTAACTTTTCTTTTGTAGGGATTTTTGGGAAATGGATGCAATATAAGTAGCTTTAGGAGGTGAACTCAAGTGACATGTAGAGAATAAAAAGATATATGTGGAGAAGGAAATAATGTAACACTCGGTTCACTCTAAGATGTGCACGAACGGTTCAATAAAATAATACTTCAACTAAAACTCATATGTAAGCATGGATATTCTCAATCATTTCAATAAATAGTGAAGTCAAGCAGTAAAGTTTACAACCATATCAGGCATGCAACAGAAGGTGAATAAGACAATAAAACTGATGCTTCAGATATACTAATGATGCGTGAATCTTGGTGCATTTCCAACAAAAGCATACTAAACACTAATCATACATTCAGTTTCAATTAATATCATGCATTCATATAGAGGAATCATCAAAAGAAATAGATTTGCAAGCATATGTGAATAGCAAGACTATGGAATACACTAAATAGCATAGCATGGAATAATAAGCATCGTGATGGTTGCTAAAGCAATAAGAGATATCATCATACGAAACTCATCTAGCGGCAGAAGAGAAAAGGAAAATAAAGAAATAAAAATAAAAGAGGGGAAAGAAAAGAAAATCAAGCACACAATATGATGCATGAACACACATAAAAGGAAAATAAAATGGTAAATTCGAAAAGATGATGCAAAAAATTTTGAAAATTTTTAAAAATCCTAAAATAAAGCAAAAATGCAACTAATACATCTAAATGGCATGGAAATGCACTCCCCCAAGCTTAAACTTCTCATTGTCCTCAATGTGATCATAATGGAAGAATATGAGGGACAACGATAATAATAATGGGGGGTGAATGAAAAATGATGAAATGAATGACATGAAATCCCAATGCAACTACAGGCACATACAATGATGCATGAGAGCGCTTTCCCCTAAGCATATAACAAACAATCCTATTCAAATGACTCGATCAATAAAATCACGATTTTGCTAAGCGTGATCAAGTCAAATAAATAAGAAAGTGAGGTTTCACTTGAACGAAATGCTCGATGGTGGTGAGCAAAAGGATGTGACACATCAAAATATGAAGAGGAGAATTAATATATATAATGGGTTTGGGGTGTGATGATTATTGTGGCCGTCATATGAGGTAATATTTATTCAAGCAAATCTATACGGTCCTCTCGCTGTCGAGAGAATTCATGTTTATTCAAAGCATAAAAATTTCTACACTACTGGATTGATATCACCTATAGCAAAAGGCGGATCCAGTATCTTTGCCTGTGCAGGCAACTGCTCCAACTGCTCTTTCAGTGGCTCCGCCAAACACATGTGTCCACGGACTCCAACAAACTCCAGCAATGCATCCTCCAGCATTCCTACAAGGACTCCACCTGTACCCTGCAGAGAATAGGATGCATCAGTTCGCCGCAAAAAATTCACCCTCGTAATAAAAGTATCCCAAAGAGGATCATCTATAAAAATATATGAAATAAATAATGGTAGACGATACTTCCCTGGAATTAATCCAATATCCTCCCGTGCTGTGATAGGTGTCTCCATGATGTCCTCTCTAAGCTGCTCAGGTAAATCTAGATCATATGTGTGGACTTCCTCGATAGGCTCGTCAAACTGTGACACGTCCAAGCATACCTCCGGTCCATAATCATATGTGTGCTGCAAGAGGTATGGCGTGTCAAAAATATCTGAATCAAAATAAATATCGAATGGAATGCATGATTCAGAAATGGAGTGGGTAAAAATATCTCTCTGAGTGGGGGCAGTAAGCTCTGTGGGATAGTCCTCTGCGTCAGTGGAAGGATGAGGTGGCTGCAGAAGCTCTAATGGAGGATGGTAGTGCTCGGGATCCTCATGAATGGCTGTGTCCTCGTCCCGATGCACGACCTCCTCGATGATAAGCTCTGGGTCCGTATGTAAGGCCTCCTCAAAAGCATGCTCGGGCTCCGCATGTGAGGCCTCCTCGTCAATATGCTCTGGCTCGACAGTGTGCTCCTTTACCTTCTCATCGACTATCAATGTGGGCTCTCTCTGGAATGGTGATGTTGGCTGCTCAAGTGTGTCAGCTTGTGGGGATGTATCATGTGGAGGGGAATGCCCGCAAGTAATCCGAAAATATAGTCTATCCCCCTCAAGACTGACATGGATGTCCTCCTTAATTGTTCCTGCAGCTGAAACACGGTTCATAACAAAATCTGCAAATCGTAGCTCAAATGCATCACCTGCTGTAATGCTCTCTGAACCGGTGAACCTCACTGACTCCAAGAGGCCATCCAATAATCTCTGAAATCCATCCTCCTCTGGCTGCGCTGGTGGCTCAATTTCTGCTTCCTCCACTGTACCTTCGTCCATCCACTCTTCATATGCAACAGCTGTATTGTAGGATGTGGGATCGACGGCGGCACATTCTGGCTCTGGTAATATGATTGGAGATGCTTCTTGCCCATAAGATAAAGGAACAGAACTGATATCTTTGGGAATCATCGCAACCTTAAACATGAGCGCATTCATTTCAAGTTGCCTCTTTACCTGTTCCAATAGAAGGTTACTCTTTTCAAGCCCGGCTTGCATTTCAACCTGGTGTGCATGCATCTCATCAAAAAAGATCCTTTGTCTCTCATCAAGCTCGGGCCCGTGCATCTCCTCAAAAAAGTATTCTCCCATCTGAGCACTCTGATCAAAATAGTATTCTCCCGTCTGAGCACTCTGATCATAATAGTATTCTCCCATCTGAGCACTCTGATCAAAATCTGTGGTCCACGTAGTATAATCCATAACACCTGATCAACAAAGATAAATACCTGGAGAAAAGATATCAGTGGCACAAAAGAATATAGAAATGATAATAATGGTGGCGGGGGTGAAAATTTCCTTTTGTTAGTTTTTTTTCGTAGTCTAATCAACCTAATTGTGACAAATTGGCACCCAACGGGAAACACCTCCCCGGCAACGGCGCCAAAAACTTGGTCGTGCCACGGATACAGACCCGGAGAACGATTGTAGTTTTACCGCAAGCGAACGGTTGTAACGACTGATTTTCATGTATCTGGATTTAATATAATATAATATATGTTTTGGTGGATTTTCTCCTCTTGTGTGGTTTTCGTCTCCGTAACTTTCATTTTCGATCGTTTCGTCGTATTTTCTCGCTTCTTCCTTAGGATTGTCGATTTCGAAGTAAGTCATTCGTGACAGACTTCATAACGGTCATATCTTACTATTAGATCAAGCCTAGGAGTCTTAGGAATCGATCCCGGGGCCCCGCGCTCTGTATCGGAACTTTTTGTGCTCATTAGCCGGTATAAGAAGGGGCACCGACCGACTAGATGACGATCCAGTCGGTCGGCAATCCTTCTTGGACCGACTAGTTAGCTTTCTAAATTTCCCAGGAGTTACTGTTTATCGTTAGTCGGTCTAAGAACGTTGGTTGACCGACTAGGTTGCAAACTAGTCGGTCAGCAATGCTTCTTTAACCGACTAACACATCATCTTAATTTTAGTTGAGTTACTGTTTACTCTTAGTCGGTCTAAGAACGTTCATCGACCGACTAGATGCTAAACTAGTCGGTCAGTATTTGTTCATGGACCGACTAACACTAGAATCCTATTTTCGTTCAGGAGTTACTGTTTGCACTTAGTCGGTCTGCGTTGGTCGACCGACCGACTAGTTGCTAAACTAGTCGGTCAGTGGTTGCTCTTTGACCGACTAACCAGTGTTGAAACCCTAATTTCTGGGCAGCCGCCAGCTCAACCTATTTATACCCAACCCAAACGATTTCTTCTTCTCCAACACGACCCAAAACCCTAAAATCTTCCCCGTTGAGCCCCCATCTTCCTCCAAGCTTTATTTCTTCATTCCAAGCCTCAAATCCATCATCCAAACCATCCATTCACTCCATCTACCTCTCATCTTCCCCAAAATCTCACCAAAACCCATCAAAATCCCCAAATCCCCCAAAACCCGCATTCTCCCAAACTTCTCCAATCTTTTCCAGATCTGATCCTAGGGTTCCCCGGAGTGTTTCTTCCGTCTCCTCTTGGTAAGAAATCGATCTACCGTTGTTTTCATAACCTATTTATATTTTTATGAAACCCTAATGAAATTTCATGGTTGTTGTTGTTTGTTTCCCCCATAACAGCAATTTCCCCGTAGATTGGCATCCGTGTGACGAAGTGGTCGTCATTCCCGGTGCTAGGCAAGTGAAACTTGCCACTTAGGGTTTAGGCCATGTTTTAGGCCATTTGCTTGTTGTAGGCGTAAAAGAGGCTAGGCGACGAAATGATACTCGCCTAGGCGCAAATTGGGGAACTAGCTTGACAACGAAGCTAGTTCCGACATTTAGCATGTTGCATAATTACCATGCCATGTTTACTTTCCATTAACGGTACGCACATTAAATGTCATGTCATTGCATTCTTTTGGTGATCCCGTGATTGCGTAGCATCGCTACAATACTTGTGTTTCCTGGCTCGTGACCAGAAGCGAGCATAATGAGTTGCTAACCCCAACGCTCGATATATTGAATTGTGAACTAAGAAACAAGCTCCCGTGCGGGGCAACCCTGGCTCACTTGCTGGGCTCATGTGCAGGGACCCTGGCTTGTTTAGTACGGGATGGGGTAAGGGTTAAGCGGCCAGGCAACTGGGGGTCTGTTTGATCAACAACTGCAGTTGTAAGGCGTAAACTCTTTGGGGTGGGGTAGTGTTTAGTGCCGATCGGTCTGAATGTTGTACCATTCAGCGAAGGGCGTAAACATCTACAAAATAACCGTGAAATGTGAATTGTGTTTAGTGCCGATCGGTCTGAATGTTGTACCATTCAGCGAAGGGCGTAAACACCTACAACAATGTGAATTGATTGAGATTGATAGTAGCGTGGCTACTCTTGTCTTGTCTTGTCTTGTCTTGTCCCGATAATTGTTCTCTTGTACAAATCGTCTTGCCATGTTTTAATTGTGCACTCATGTTATAACTGCCATGTCATGCATACTAAACTGCTAGGTTGCTAGTTGCCTTACTTTCAGTTTCCTTGCTCAAGTCTTTTAGACTTGCTGACATGTGCCCCTTTACTCTTTTGGGTGACACATGTTAGATCGTGAGTCTGAGTACCTTGTTGAGGACGAGGTGTTTGCTGACGCCGAGCCCGAGCTTGTGTTTGACGGGTTGTACGTGGACACTGGGGACCAGTCCTAGTGTCTTCGTTGTGTTTTACTTTTTTTAGACAGTTGCTTTGTTATCGGTGCGTAGCACCCATACTTGTTGTTGCTGTTGCTTTTGTTGGCCTTGTTCTGGGCCTTTAGACTCTTTTCTTTTAGCCTGGTGGCTTTTCTGGATGTTGAACTTATTTCTCTTGTTGGACAATATTTGAGATGTGAGATTTTATTTCAGTCTCTCCTTGTGTTATTATTGTTATTCTGTTGTGGTTACATGGACCTGCTTATGTATTATTGACGCTTATCAGGTTTGGGGCCTCACAGCTCCACTCCCGTGCGGACCTTTTCACATCTCGCCTCCATTTTAGGGAAGCGGGTCGTGACAGGTTTTGTTGGTGGCCCATGCAGGTCCTTCTGTAACTGCGAATTTTGGAATAGCGATAATAATATTAGAATGTCCAATAAGTTAAGTTCGACGTCCGAGTCATAAGCTATGAGTCTAATCTGATTCGTTTTCTGTGTCACTAGATGGCAGGAAGACGTTTCACCCGTGGTGGGGGTAGTGGCGCGGTCACTCATGATGAGGAGCCTGAGCGGGAACCCACCAGCGGTGAGATGATGCGGATGATGCTCCAGATGATGCAAGTGCAGCAGGGCGTGCTTTTGCAAGTCCAGAATGCTCCACTTGCTCGAGCTGCCCGGGCTCTTCCGGATGCCCCTCGCTCTGAGCCAGGAGCGAAGCAATTTCGGGAGCTGGGTCCCGCGTATTTTGATGGGTCTGAGGGTCCTCTGGCTGCCGATGAGTGGATTCGGAACATCGAGGACAATCTGAAGATGGCCAAGATCACCCCGGCTGGATGGGTTGATTTGGCGAAGAGGCAACTCAAGGATAATGCTCGGAATTGGTGGGATGCGGAAGAGAAGATGTTGGTGGAGCCGATAGCTTGGGCTACCTTCAAGGCCAGATTTGAGGGTGAGTTCTTCCCGAAAGCTGCCAGGTAGGAGATGCTGCAGCGTTTTATCGATTTGAAGCAAGGGAACTCGTCGGTGGACATGTATCACCAAGAGTTCATGAGGCTGAGTCGGTTTGCACCGAAGATGGTGCAGGACGCTGAGGAGAGAGCTCAGAGGTTCCTGCAGGGGCTTGCTTCGGAGCTCCAGAGTTTTGTGACCTCCTCTGACCAGGAATATTATCAGAAGGTTCTAGTAGCAGCTAAGAGGCAGGAGCTGCTCGTGAACCAGAGGAAGGGGTCTGCTGTTGGTGCTGGGAAGAGGCCTGTGGAACAGGCGAGAGCTGTGGTTAGACCTGGATTCAGGCCTAATCAGTCTGCTCAGTTTAAGAGGCCAGGAGGGCCTATTCTGAAGTCTTGCCATTTCTGCGGCAAGCCTGGCCACATCAAGGATCAGTGTCGGAAGTTTCTGGGCCAGTGTTTGGTTTGCGGTGATGCTTCCCATGTCGCGAAGGATTATCGGCATGCGGGTCCGCTGCGGAGGGCACCTGTTGCATCTCAGCCGTTGTTGCAGCGAGCGTCTGTTCCTGCTGGTCGTGGAGCAGCTCTTGTTCCGCAGAGGCAGGCTTTTCAGCAGGCTGTTCCGCCGAGGAGGCAGGCTTTTCTGATGACTGCTGCGGAGAGCGAGGCTGTGGATGATGTTATCGCAGGTAATCCTCAATCTAGCTGTTACTTTCCTAGCTGGTTTTGATTGTTAGATTGTGTTGTTTGCTTGAACACGGTTGTTTGCTAGACTAGGGTTTGATTGTTAATTGCTTGATTAGGTGTGGTTTTGGTTTGCACATTTCCTGCACGAGTCCTCTTTGACTCTGGTGCATCGATGTGCATTATTTCTCGAAGCTTCGTGGAGAGGCATTCCTTGTCGACGTCCCCTCTTCCCAAGAGTTGGAATATTGTTACAGGGAATGGTGTGGTCTCGGTGCATCGTGGTTGCAATTCTTGCTCGTTGGTGGTCTGTGGACATGAGCTTTTCGCTGATTTCATTGTCCATGACATCATCAACTATGATGCAGTTCTTGGGATGGACTGGCTTGCGAGCTTCTATGCTACGATTGACTGCAGGAGGAAGAAGGTGGTGTTCGAGATTCCCGGACATCCAGTGTTTGAGTTCAGTCGTGGTAGCAGTTCGCTTGGTCCTGTCAGATTTCGGGCCAGGCCGGTGGAGGCTGTGGCTATGCAGATGGAGCTGGAGTGGCCAGCTGTGGTGCGAGATTTTGGCGACGTCTTCCCCGAGGAGATGTCTGGTTTGCCGCCTGATCGAGCTTTGGAATTTTCTATCGATCTTGTTCCAGGTGCGCAGCCGATTTCGAAGGCGCCGTATCGTATGGCACCTGCAGAATTGGAGGAGTTGCGGAAGCAGTTGGATGAGCTTTTGCAGAAGGGTTATATTAATCCTAGTGTGTCTCCATGGGGAGCACCGGTGTTGCTGGTTAAGAAGAAGGATGGTTCGCGTCGCATGTGCGTGGACTATCGGGAGTTGAATGCGGTGACCATTAAGAATAAATACACGTTGCCTCGCATCGATGATATTTTTGATCAGCTTGGAGGTTCGAGGGTGTTTTCTAAATTGGATTTGAGGAGTGGTTACCATCAGTTGAAGGTAAGGAAGGGAGATGTTCCGAAGACAGCGTTCAGGACGAAGTATGGACACTATGAGTTTGTGGTTATGCCTTTCGGTGTAACTAACGCGCCCGCAGTTTTCATGAATATGATGAACCTGATTTTCTACGACTTTTTGGATAAGTTTGTCGTTATCTTTATTGACGACATTCTGATCTATTCGAATTCGGAGGAAGAGCATGCCTCACACTTAAGGACGGTGTTGGAGATTTTGAGGAAGCATCGTTTGTATGCTAAGTTTTCGAAGTGCGAGTTTTGGCTGGATAGAGTTGCTTTTCTCGGGCATGTGGTGACTGGAGATGGTATTTCAGTGGATCCCGAGAAGATTAGGGCCATCAGGGAGTGGCATGTTCCGTCGTCTGCATCTGAGATTCGGAGTTTCCTTGGACTTGCTGGTTATTATCGGCGATTCATTAAGGACTTTTCTCGTGTTGCTGAGCCGATGACCAGGTTGACGCGGAAGGATGTTGCTTTTGTTTGGTCGGGTGATTGTGAGAGTGCTTTTGGTGTTCTGAAGGAGAGGTTGACGACTGCCCCTATTCTTGTTGTGCCTGATCGCAGCGGTGGATTTGAGATCTTTTGCGATGCTTCTGGCAGGGGTCTCGGTTGTGTGTTGCATCAGCATGGGCATGTTGTGGCGTATGCGTCTCGTCAGCTTAAGGTTCATGAGAAGAATTACCCGACGCATGATTTGGAGTTGGCTGCCGTGGTGTTTGCTCTTAAGATTTGGAGGCACTTCCTGCTGAGTGAGAAAGTGAAGATTTTCACCGATCACAAAAGCTTGAAGTATATTTTCACTCAGAAGGAGCTCAACATGCGACAGCGTCGATGGTTGGAGCTTATGGCGGATTATGAGATTGATTTGCAGTTTCACCCTGGCAAGGTGAATGTGGTTCCGGATGCTTTGAGTAGGCTTCCAGCGGTGATGATTTTGACCTCGCAGTGGAGATTGCAGCAGGATTTTTGCGAGTCTGGTGTGGAGATTGTTCTTCCTGGGGAGGCTTCGTCGTTGATGTACATGCAGGTACAGTCGACGATCGTGGATCGGATTAAGGCTGGCCAGGCCGAGGATCCGAAGCTGGTGAGGATTCGGGAGCAGGTGGAAGCCGGTCTGCGGACTGACTTTTTGATTCATGAGGATGGCTCGCTGAGGTTTGGAGCCAGGTTGTGTGTGCCAGCTGGGGATATCAGAGAGGAATTGATGGTGGAGGCACACAGTTCGCCGTATTCTGTGCATCCTGGTGGCACCAAGATGTACCAGGATCTTCGTCTGAATTATTGGTGGCATGGTATGAAGAGGAGCGTGGCTCGGAGTGTAGCCAAGTGCTTGGTTTGCCAGCAAGTGAAGGCGGAGCATCAGCGTATGGCCGGGTTGCTACAACCGCTTCCGATTCCGGAGTGGAAATGACAACACATCACTATGGATTTCGTGACTGGACTACCTCGGAGTCCGAGGCAGAATGACGCGATTTGGGTGATCGTAGATCGATTGACCAAATCTGCGCACTTTATTCCGTTCCGAGTGGGACAGTCCACTGAGGCGCTAGCAAGGAGATATATGGAGGTAAAATTCTTTTACTCTCCGTTTTTATTTCCTTTTCCTAGTTTGGATAGTGATGTAACGTGAGTCGTGCAGGAGGTTGTGCGACTTCATGGAGTCCCCGTGAGTATCGTGTCTGACAGAGACACGAGGTTCACATCTCAGTTCTGGCAGAGTTTGCAGAAGAGCTTGGGTACGCGTCTGAGTTTCAGCACGGCGTACCATCCGCAGACGGATGGTCAGTCCGAGAGGACGATTCAGATTTTGGAAGACATGCTGAGGGCGTGCATGTTGGATTTCAAGGGTTCGTGGGAGGACCATCTACATTTGGTGGAGTTCTCTTACAACAACAGCTTCCAGGCGAGTATTGGCATGGCGCCTTTTGCCGCTCTTTATGGGAGGAAATGTCGATCGCCATTGAGTTGGGATGACGTTGGTGATCGGGAGTTGTTGGGACCTGAGATGATCGTGGAGGCCGTGGATATCGTCAGGAATATTCGGGAGAGGTTGAGAATTGCTCAGGACCGTTTTAAGCATTGGGCGGATGCTAAACGCCGTCCTTTGGAGTTTCAGCTGGGCGACCATGTGTTCTTGAAGATTTCCCCGAATCGTGGTGTGATTCGTTTCGAGAAGCGTGGGAAGTTGAGCCCGCGATACATTGGACCGTTTGACGTTTTGGAGAGGGTTGGTGAGGTAGCTTATCGCTTGGCCTTGCCGCCATCTTTGGAAGGAGTTCACAATGTTTTCCATGTGTCGCAGCTTCGTCGATACATTAGCGATCCGTCTCATGCGGTAGATTTATCGGAGATTACCGTTCGCCCCGATATGACGTATGACCAGCATCCAGTGCAGATTCTGGACAGGCGTCAGAAATCGCTTCGGAACAAGATTGTCAATCTTGTGAGGGTGATGTGGCGACACGGTTCATCTGGAGAGTCTACTTGGGAGAATGAGGATGAGATGCGAGAGCGTTTCCCACTTTTGTTTCCGGACTCGTGAGTATTTGGAAATTCCGAGGACGGAATTTTTCTTAAGTTGGGGAGGATGTAACGACTGCTTTTCATGTATCTGGATTTAATATAATATAATATATGTTTTGGTGGATTTTCTCCTCTTGTGTGGTTTTCGTCTCCGTAACTTTCATTTTCGATCGTTTCGTCGTATTTTCTCGCTTCTTCCTTAGGATTGTCGATTTCGAAGTAAGTCATTCGTGACAGACTTCATAACGGTCATATCTTACTATTAGATCAAGCCTAGGAGTCTTAGGAATCGATCCCGGGGCCCCGCGCTCCGTATCGAAACTTTTTGTGCTCATTAGCCGGTATAAGAAGGGGCACCGACCGACTAGATGACGATCCAGTCGGTCGGCAATCCTTCTTGGACCGACTAGTTAGCTTTCTAAATTTCCCAGGAGTTACTATTTATCGTTAGTCGGTCTAAGAACGTTGGTAGACCGACTAGGTTGCAAACTAGTCGGTCAGCAATGCTTCTATAACCGACTAACACATCATCTTAATTTTAGTTGAGTTACTGTTTACTCTTAGTCGGTCTAAGAACGTTCATCGACCGACTAGATGCTAAACTAGTCGGTCAGTATTTGTTCATGGACCGACTAACTCTAGAATCCTATTTTCGTTCAGGAGTTACTGTTTGCACTTAGTCGGTCTGCGTTGGTCGACCGACTGACTAGTTGCTAAACTAGTCGGTCAGTGGTTGCTCTTTGACCGACTAACCAGTGTTGAAACCCTAATTTTTGGGCAGCCTCCAGCTCAACCTATTTATACCCAACCCAAACGATTTCTTCTTCTCCAACACGACCCAAAACCCTAAAATCTTCCCCCTTGAGCCCCCATCTTCCTCCAAGCTTTATTTCTTCATTCCAAGCCTCAAATCCATCATCCAAACCATCCATTCACTCCATCTACCTCTCATCTTCCCCAAAATCTCACCAAAACCCATCAAAATCCACAAATCCCCCAAAACCCTAATTCTCCCAAACTTCTCCAATCTTTTCCAGATCTGATCCTAGGGTTCCCCGGAGTGTTTCTTCCGTCTCCTCTTGGTAAGAAATCGATCTACCATTTTTTTCATAACCTATTTATATTTTTATGAAACCCTAATGAAATTTCATGGTTGTTGTTGTTTGTTTCCCCCATAACAGCGATTTCCCCGTAGATTGGCATCCGTGTGACGAAGTGGTCGTCATTCCCGGTGCTAGGCAAGTGAAACTTACCACTTAGGGTTTAGGCCATGTTTTAGGCCATTTGCTTGTTGTAGGCGTAAAAGAGGCTAGGCGACGAAATGCTACTCGCCTAGGCGCAAATTGGGGAACTAGCTTGACAACGAAGCTAGTTCCGACATTTAGCATGTTGCATAATTACCATGTCATGTTTACTTTCCATTAACGGTACGCACATTAAATGTCATGTCATTGCATTCTTTTGGTGATCCCGTGATTGCGTAGCATCGCTACAATACTTGTGTTTCCTGGCTCGTGACCAGAAGCGAGCATAATGAGTTGCTAACCCCAACGCTCGATATATTGAATTGTGAACTAAGAAACAAGCTCCCGTGCGGGGCAACCCTGGCTCACTTGCTGGGCTCATGTGCAGGGACCCTGGCTTGTTTAGTGCGGGATGGGGTAAGGGTTAAGCGGCCAGGCAACTGGGGGTCTGTTTGATCAACAACTGCAGTTGTAAGGCGTAAACTCTTTGGGGTGGGGTAGTGTTTAGTGCCGATCGGTCTGAATGTTGTACCATTCAGCGAAGTGCGTAAACATCTACAAAACAACCGTGAAATGTGAATTGTGTTTAGTGCCGATCGGTCTGAATGTTGTACCATTCAGCGAAGGGCGTAAACACCTACAACAATGTGAATTGATTGAGATTGATAGTAGCGTGGCTACTCTTGTCTTGTCTTGTCTTGTCTTGTCCCGATAATTGTTCTCTTGTACAAATCGTCTTGCCATGTTTTAATTGTGCACTCATGTTATAACTGCCATGTCATGCATACTAAACTGCTAGGTTGCTAGTTGCCTTACTTTCAGTTTCCTTGCTCAAGTCTTTTAGACTTGCTGACATGTGCCCCTTTACTCTTTTGGGTGACACATGTTAGATCGTGAGCCTGAGTACCTTGTTGAGGACGAGGTGTTTGCTGACGCCGAGCCCGAGCTTGTGTTTGACGGGGTGTACGTGGACACTGGGGACCAGTCCTAGTGTCTTCGTTGTGTTTTACTTTTTTTAGACAGTTGCTTTGTTATCGGTGCGTAGCACCCATACTTGTTGTTGCTGTTGCTTTTGTTGGCCTTGTTCTGGGCCTTTAGACTCTTTTCTTTTAGCCTGGTGGCTTTTCTGGATGTTGAACTTATTTCTCTTGTTGGACAATATTTGAGATGTGAGATTTTATTTCAGTCTCTCCTTGTGTTATTATTGTTATTCTGTTGTGGTTACAGGGACCTGCTTATGTATTATTGACGCTTATCGGGTTTGGGGCCTCACAGCTCCACTCCCGTGCGGACCTTTTCACGTCTCGCCTCCATTTTAGGGAAGCGGGTAGTGACAATGGTCAAGTGGTGAGCGGGTATCGAACACGAGGAGGTGGTGTTGGTTCCAATCTATCCTAGGTTGGTTTGACTACGAATGTTTTATTGGTGGAGATGGCTATGGTATGATGTAATGGCAATGATGATGGATGTCGGTGTCGGTGATAAAGATGTGGGATAAATTATCGATTCAAATATAATATAATAAAAGAGTCTAGAGCTAGGGAATCCCCACTACGGATCGTCATACATCATTGTAAATAGTGAATCTCAATATTACTAGGCTTGTGTTGGGGTGAACTAGTCGTAACGGAATAGAGAACCAAGCTCACGCTCTCGCGCTATTGCCGGTCTATAGCAACCTAGGATAGGGCCCAATCTCTTGCAAACCCTAGCCTAAGCCACTAGCATTAGGATCGACATCATCGTTCAATTTCCCCTCGAGCCCACTCTCGTGCAAACTCGAGTTACGATCTAGGTTGTGATAGTTCGTATTCGTCCAATCTCTTGCAAACGAATATGTGTATAGATTTACAATTAAAAATCCTAGCTTTGGTCCAATCTCTTGCAAACCAAATCTAGAGAAATCCGATTGTAAACCTAAATCGAATATCTAGGGCTTCCCATCGATTAGAATCCAATCTCTTGCAAACCCCAAATCAATGGATATCCCTAGCTATCCGTAGTAAATCAATCACAACCTAACCTCCTAGCAATTCTAGCAATTTAGAAATTCATTCATCACAAATATGAAATTAGATCCATAGGGTTCATCCCCAAACCCTAGAACAACAAATCTACTCTAGCATAGCAATAACAATATGAGAATCAATAAAAATCATTGCTTGCATACAAAAAGATAGGAAAAACAAATATTCAAATAATAAGAAGAAAATACTTAGCTTGATGAAGATCTTCAATCCAAAATACAAGCTTTTAGATCCAAGAGGGGGCCTAGGGCATGGCCTAACCTCCAAAATAATCCTAAGAAAACAGATGGGAACCTTAGAAAACACAATGGGAACCCCCTCTAATGGTGGCTACAAAACCCTGATATAGTCTCCCTAAAACCTTATCAATTAACCCTAGAAAACCCCTCAAATTCGTGCCCAAAAACAGCCCAAACCGCAACTTAAAATCTGGGCCCGCCGCCGACTCGGCCGAGTGAAAAATGTGACTCGGCCGAGTGGAAATTCCTGCACTGCAGTGTCAACTTGCAGAAATTCTCCAGATTTCATCCGACCTCCGATTGGCGCGTTCTTAGCGGCGTTGGAACCTTCATGAAGTCTACTATCCATAAAAAATATGAGAAAAATACTTTGATTGCTAGAATGATAGCAGATTTCAAAAGAGTTGGAGGCTGTCTGAAAATCTGGGCGCTGCGTGTCCTTGGCATCACTCGGCCGAGCGGACTTCTCTACTCGGTCGAGTGGGCTTCTCTACTTGGCCGAGTGACAGAACCTGTAAAATTCCAGTAAGTTGGGGGTCTTGTGGGGTCTGTCTTCGGAGGTGGCTCGGCCGAGTGGCTTTACCCACTCGGCCGAGTGGCATTCGGTACTCGGCCGAGTCGAAACCGTCAAAAGCCTGTACATTTCCAGTAAGTCGGCCTCTTTTGATGGTGGATTTCTCATGCCACTCGGGCGATGTGATCTTCTTACTCGGCCGAGTGGGATATCATCCCTCGGCCGAGTGCACGCCCAATTCCTTCAGTTGGATCGTGTCCGGTCTGGTCGGCCGAGTGGTCTTCTTGCTCGGCCGAGTGAGTGCTCCACTCGGCCGAGTGGCATGCTGTAAATGTCCAATCTTCATCTTTTCCCTTCCTCGTCGCTCCTACAACGTTCTTTCTTCTTTCACTCGTCTTCCATTGCAGAATAACCCTCAACGGGCCATGGTTGACACTTCGGAGTGGGTGCAAATCCTTTAAGCTTTTTTTTGCTCCCGATCGCTCTATATTTCCTGAAATCCGACAAAAACAAGAAATAGTGAAAAGCATCGCAATATTATCGAATAATCTTGAAAAACGCAATATGAGCAATCGAAATGGCGTGAAAACATGCGGAAAAAAGGTGTAAAATATGGAGTGATCAGCTATGCTGCTCTCTGAAACATCTGCCTCTGTGGCGTCAAAGGTGGTCCACGAACAGCAGGCCCTCTCTGAACTGGAGTAGGCGCTCTCATCTGCATCGGGGCTGGCGCTCTAACCACAGCATGACGAGGTCTCGGACACTCCTTCGCAGCATGTGAGGCATCTCCACAAACTAAGCATAGCCCCATCTTCTTCCTACAGTTGGCCTGAACGTGTCCAGGCTTTCCACAGAAGTGGCACAGGCCCTTGCCCTGAATCTGAACTGGTGCTCCAGGCCTCTTGAATGGCACCGTCTGAACTGGCCTCATTGCCAGCCTAGCAGGTGGCCGGTACTGCTCCATAGGACGCTTCCCTTTATCAGATGAAGGGTCAGGCAGAAGAGCTATGATCTCATGATTCTTCGCAGAATCTAGCACCTCCCTCATAGTCGTGAAACTCACCGAAGACATAGAAGCCTGAATCTTCGGACGCAGTCCCTGACGAAAGCGATCAGCTTGCTTCTCCTCCTTCCTTACCATATGCGGGGTAAATCGGCTTAGCATCTCGAACTCAGCTTCATACTCCTCGACAGTCATATCCCACTGCTTCAGATCTATAAACTTGCTCAGCAGCTCCCTCCTAGCAGACTTGGTGAAATACTTGTCCTTGAACATCGATCTGAAGGTCTTCTACCCCACTGTCTTCTCAAGACGCCTCTCCTCGATGCGCCACCAGTTCCTCGTATTCTCCATCAGCTGCATCTTCGCTATCTCCACTCTGGTATCGTCAGGAATCTTCACAGCAACTAACTTCTCCTCCGTGCTCTGGATCCACTCGTCAGCAGCTAGGGGTCCCTCCTTCCCTGAAAATGTCCTCGGCTGGAGCTCATTGAACTGCTTCACTCCTGGAGCAGCTCATGGGGCAGGCAGAGGTGGTGGTGGTGCAACTGGAACAGCCTGGGCAGCACGCTGGGACTGCTGAACCAACTGATGCTGAACATCCAGCATCTCCCTCATCACACCCAGAAACTGATGGAAGTCTCCGCTCTGGTCCTCCGGAACTCCATCGCCTGAGTTCCTTGATCGGGTAACGCGTCGTCCTGCCATCCTATTGACAGAAAACACAGAGATTAGACTCGTACGATTACTGGATGATAATAAAATGAATTTCAATACTTCGATTTGTTCCGTATTCGCAGAAGGATGGGACCTGCATGGGCGACCACTAAAACCTGTCACGCCCCGCTTCCTAAAAAGGACGGAGGCGAAGCGTGACTAAGGCCCGCTTAGGCCGGGGCTGAGAGCTCAGACCCAATAAGCGTCTGTGGTATTCCAAAACAAAGGAAACAGGTCCCTGCAAGTTAGTACGGAACAACAACAGTACTGAAAAGAGATATCATTTCATTTTATTCCAAATATAACATCCAAAGTACTGAGAGTCTAAAACGCCCGAAGGGCTACAACTGCAGAAAAAGAAACTACCGGTGCAAGCACCCAACCTAGTCAAGAAAACAAAAGGTGCTACGCACCCAAACTAAACTGAGAAAGAAACTCTGGATCGGCAACGAGAGGCCTATAACTCTGGTCCTCCTCTGGGTCGTACTCCGGATCAACGTCCTCCAGCTCTCCATCTGCTGGCAAGTCCGCCTCGTCGACGTACTCTGGCTCAACACCTGACGTACAGCACCAAAGAAGGAAACTGTACGTCAGGCAAAGTCTACACAAGAGGTCAGACTCTACTGCAAGTGTATCAGCTTTTAAACAACGATTTACTGGTTGATTAGCATGCTGAGGTTATAATTGAGTAACAAAAGAAGTAACGTAGCAGGAAGGTAAAGCGTAACAAGTAGTAGGCGTAGCGTGTGCTACCAACTACGGGACTAACCTACAGGTGTCAAGACAAGTCGAGACGGGACGGGACAAGACAAGACAAGACAAGTGAGACACAAAAGGGTTCACGCCTTACGGTTCGAGGGGGATCAGACCCTCTTGTCGTGCGCACGCTCAACCCAAACCCAAACCCCAAGGAAGACAAGACAAAACAAACAGTACAAGAGATCACTCGCTCTAGCTTGGCGAGTGCCCTATTGCCCTCTGGGCTGTGTATTAGTACAAGGGATCACTCACTCAAGCTTGGTGAGTGCCCTATTGCCCGTAGGATGTGAATCAGTACAAGGGATCACTCTCTCTAGCTTGGAGAGTGCCCTATTGCCCGCAGGTTGTGCAAGACAGGACGAGACGTGACAAGACGGGAAGGGTTATTCTAGGGTGTCCACACACACACACATGATAGCCCTATGATGTCAAAAGTTATTGTTGTCAGGCTCAGACTTCGTCATCAAGTCTAAGCCGTCAAGGGTCGTCCCAGACGCTATCATTTCACGTCCGGTTCTATTTGTTCACAGTTATCAGTTCTAACCAACTAAGGCCTAAGCACGGCCAAAAGTGCAAGTGGGATACACTTGCCTGCGATGGCGAGTGTGTCGTCCTCTCGAAGCGTCTCATCCAAGCGTCTCGTCCGCGGAAGTCTGTCTGAAACAGTGCCGTGGCGACGGTGTCAGGTCTCAATTTCATCAAATCCTATTAGGGTTCGTTTCTAGGTTATCGGGACTATCCTATTCGTCAAAGTCACATATTTGATGTTTCAGCCTAATCGACGATCTAATCCTATGTGCACAGTCAACAAAGTCCATTCGTCGATTCTAGATTTGTACAACGTTTTACTGGTGCTGGAAATAAATTTTAGTTCAAATTGTCGATTTTTAGTTTAGGGTTCAATCAGCTATTGTGGGGGTTTCTACGAGTTTCGGGGGACCAACCATTACCAGGGTTCGTCGTAGAATGGAAGTCGTGTCTGAACGGAGAATTCCTCAGCGTCAAATCTGGTCCACGCACGATTTCCCAAAAGCTGAAACTTGCGACGAAGGCCTACGACGTGTCGTAACGTCGTAGACGGTAAATCCGCGAAGTAGCATACCCAAGTGATGTAAGAACCTGTCAAAACAGCGTTAGGATCGATAAATGAAGTTGAGACTTACGCTTGCGTATGCGGCACGGTAGTCTCGGAACTTCACCTTCGGATTCGCCACGACGGATCGAGTCTTCTTACGAATGGAGTAAGGCTACTAAATCCACAATCTAAATCTCTACTTTTAAATTAAGAACTTGGATAAAGAGAGAGGAAGGATTTCGACAGAGCTTCGCTAGAATGAAATGCAAGGCAAGAATACCATGCAAAAGAGTAAGGAAATGGCTAAGCCTTGGGTCTTATTTATAGCCCCCAAGGTAGTTATTTTAGGAGTAATTGTTCCTTTGGAACAATTTAACTAAAGTGTACCATCATACATGGTACAACATAAGCTTAAGTTGTACCATATGCATGGTACAACATAAGCTTAAGATATTCCCCCTTTATTAGCCATATGTCGCATGCACTTATGCACATATAATGCGACTTTCCCACTAATCTAGAGATCCTCTCTGCAAGGGAACAGATTCCCTTTGCACACGACTTCGTGTACAAGACGTTCGAGGTCCGTATTCCCTCGTACATCCCCTACAAGGGTGTACAAACGTCATCCATATCCAACATCTCCCACTCACACTTGAGGGGATTGTAAGAGAACGTCTTTCTCTTAGTTCTTTCATCTATCATACCGAGAAATAGACCGTGCGACCGTCATGCGTGTAGAGTCTGTTGTTGTGCACTTGTTAGAGATACACAACGACCTCGAAGGTGCAAAGTTGAGTAGTTCAACGCATGCTTTACCCTAGATTATTTCTTCACATTTCTTACACTTTATATTCAACAATTGAATCCCATCTGGATCACAATTGGCTGGCCAGCTTTGAATCATTAAAGTCCAAATGCGAATATGAAATCAATCTTCCTATTCTTGCGAACCTTCTGATCTTCACTTGATTCGCTTTTCTAACGTGCCCCGTCGAGCCGAATTATCATAGCCCATTAGCAACACGCTAAGATAGCGATTATCTCGTTAAATCTAAAGGAACCAATTGGAGTCCTTGAGGGTAAGAGTTAAGACCCATATGGCCTTTGAGTCTCACATAATAGCAAACACTATTGCTACTAACTCAGTGGTCGAAATGCATACGTGGTATGAACACGTATTATAACATCACTCCTTTCCCAGGGAGAGTATGTCTTAATGATGTTGTACGGAAGAAAGATCAGACACCACAGTGCCTATCTTTTGAGTCCCCTTACTACCCATGAAATATTCCCGGACTCTCATCCTGCATAAGACAGATAGGATTTAAAAAATCCTATGAGATCTCTTTTAAATATCCTTGTGATACAGATCTCAGATCTTTTGTAAGCTTCCATATGATGCAGATCTTTCATTCGACTATCTTGTTTAAGTCACGACTCTAAATCATTTGTCTAATGATTTTGACTTTAAACTAGTCTCATCTCTATCTTATCCATCTGATAAGATAAGGCGGTTGCTCATGTGAGAGAGCCAACCTTAATCTGTCCGACATATACACAATAAAATAGCTGAGACTTAAACACAAATGTATAAAATCATTTGTAAGAAACTTGTATGCAATATAAAAAAAACTTCTTCTTTTTATTAAACTTTGATCTTCTATAGACATGGGAAATATTACATGATACAGCTCAGCACCTACGCATTCCCATAGATGATAAGTGTTTGAAGAACACATCTCTGGGGATCGCCTTAGTAAGGGGATCCGCTATCATCTTATGCGTGGATATGTATCCTATGTCTACTTCCTTCCGTTTGTCATAGTCCTTCGCAAACTTGAATCGAATATCAATGTGTTTGGTCTTACAATGAAATTTAGGATCTTTGACATAGGCAATCGAAGCTTGACTATCACTGTATATAGGAACAGTGCTCGAGTCAGTGGCATCCGTCAGCCTGTCTAAGAATTTCCTAAGCCAAACAGCTTCTTGGACCGCCATGCTGAATGCTACAAATTCGGCTTCCATGGTTGATAGGGCGATGCAGGTTTTCTTCTTGCTGCTCCAGGATATTGCACCATTCCCGAGCAAGAAAACAATGCCTGAGGTAGATCTTCGCTCGTCGAGATCACCTGCCCAATCAGCATCGGTATAGCCTTCGAGTTTCAAGGTATTGCCTTGATAGCACAACGCATAGTCCGCAGTCCCTTTGAGGTACCTTAATATCCTCTTCACCGCTTTCCAGTGTGCCTGTCCTGGGTTGGATTGGTAACGGCTTACCATACCAACAGCATAGCAAATGTCCGGTCGGGTACACATCATGGCGTACATCAGACTCCCGACTGCACTGGAGTATGGAACCTTTTCCATAGCTTTCTTTTCTTTTGGATCTTTGGGACACATTTCCAAACATAGACCCTCGCATTTGCTTATTGGAGTATCAATTGGCTTGCAGTCCTGCATATTAAACCATTCTAAAACTTTCTTTATATATGTCTCTTGAGAGAGAGAGAAAGAAGTTTCTTGGAACGATTCCTTGAGATCTTAACCCCAAGGATATATGCAGCTTCACCCATGTCTTTCATTTCAAAGACGGATGAAAGCCAAGCTTTGATATCCATGATAAGACGCTTATCATTTCCGGCTATAAGTATGTCATCTACATAAAGAGACATAATTACATACTTGTTCTTAATCCTCTTAATGTATACGCAGTTGTCTTCGTCGAGCATGGAGAAACCATACGACAAAATGACTTCTTGAAAGCGCATATACCACTGCCTTGAGGATTGTTTAAGACCATATATGGATTTACGAAGTTTACAAACCTTATGTTTGTTTTCTTCATGTACGAACCCGTTTGGTTGTTCCATGTAGATCTCCTCATCTAGTTCTCCGTTAAGAAAAGCAGTCTTTACATCCATCTGATGTAACTCGAGGTCCAAACAAGCCACCATTGCCAGAATTAAGCGAATGGAGGTAAAACGCACGACAGGAGAGAAAGTCTCTTCGTAGTCTATTCCTTCATGTTGCGTGAAACCTTTCGCAACAAGGCGAGCTTTATTTTTCTCGATGGAGCCATCAGCCTTATGCTTGATTTTGAGAACCCACTTGTTCCCAATGGCACTACGTCCCTTAGGTAAATCAACCAAGTCCCAGACTTGGTTTGTTTTCATGGATTGAAGTTCTTCTTCCATCGCCGCTATCCATTTATCTTTAGCATGGCATGTGACGGCCTGTTTGAAATTTGCAGGTTCGTCATCATCTTGTAGTAATGACATAAATGTTTGAGGAAATTCATCCTCAAATCTCAGAGGTGTTAGCCTCGTTCGATTACTACGTCTTGCTTGAGTTTGATCACTCCCACTTGGAATGACATCACTCCCACTTGAAATAACATCACTCCCACTCGGAATAGGATTAGTATCATTCGTATCATCCATAGGTGAAGTATGAGGGTCATTTTCCTCTTCACCAAGAATTCTCCCACTCGAACGTTCCGATCCTTCTTGATCCCAAGTCTCAAACAAGGATAAGTCTTGACTTATCTCACCCTGTCTTGGAAACTTGTTTTCCAAGAAGACAACATTCCTCGATTCGAATTCTATTAGACCCCCATTGTCCTCTTGACCGACGAAAACATATCCTTTGGAGTTTTCAGCGTATCGGATGAAGATACACTTCCTCCCACGTGGCCCAAGTTTGCCATATTTGTGAGAGGATAAATGTGCGTAAGAGGCACAACCCCAAGGTTTTAGAATGCTTAAGTCTGGAGTTCTATTGTTCCACAACTCATAAGGAGTAGAACCTACCGACTTCGAGGGTACACGGTTTAAGATGAATGCTGCCGTCAATAATGCATCACCCCAAAAGGTTATGGGCAAATTTGCCTGAGACATCATTGATCGGACCATTTCCATCAATGTCCTATTTCTTCTTTCCGCAACACCGTTTTGTTGCGGAGTATAAGGCATAGTTATTTGATGAACTATGCCTTTTTCATCACAGAGTTCCTTAAAACTCGTTGATTGATATTCTCCACCCCGATCGGTTCGCAAGACCTTTATCTTGCGATCTAGTTGATTTTCCACTAAACTCATATAGTTTTTGAAGCAAGATAAAGCTTCATGTTTGTGGAAAATCAAATAAATGTGACCGAAACGGGTGAAGTCATCAATGAAGATGATGAAATAGGACTTCTCGCGTCTTGTCTTAACATTCATTGGACCGCAAATGTCCGAATGGATAAGCTGTAATGGAACTTCAGCCCTTGTGCCAGTTCCAAACGGCTTGCGACAAGTTTTCCCTACAAGACAATGTTCGCAAGTTGACATTTCAACTTTTGAAACATTAGATAGCAAGCCACTTTTGGCAAGTCTATCCATTCTAGTTGGTCCAATGTGACCAAGTCTTGCATGCCAACAAATGATCTCAGATTCAGAATTAGAAGCATTTGTCAAATGGAAACTTTCATTAATAGAAGAAGAATCATCATACATAGTGTTTAAAACAATCAATCCATTACAAACATTACCCGACCCAACTAAAGAACTATTACAAACAAGGTCAACATTTTGTTCATAGAACCTCCATTCATAACCTAAAGACATTAATATGACCACGGATACGATATTCCTTCGAATATCTGGAGCAAAGAGGACGTCGTGCAATAATAGAGTCCGGCCGTTGTCGAGAACTAGCTTGCATGTTCCGACGCCCTTGACTTCAACACGAGTGTTGTTATCGACGTATATCCACTTTGTTCCTTGAGTTATCCTTCGATACTCTACGAAGAACCTTCTGTCCTTCGCTACGTGGTCTGTGGCCCCTGAATCAATCAACCAAAAATAGTTAGATTCAGCAAGAAACATGGAACTAGAAACACATATGTAACTAGCCCTACAAGTTACCTTATCACTTCCATCCATACACATACGGGCGAAGTGACCGTACTAGTTGCACTTAAAGCACTTGATCTTCTTCAAGTTTTTCTTCTTTGAGTGCACTTTCTTTTGCCACTTTTTGTTCTTAGTCTTCTTTGAGGTTTCCGGTTCTTGCTTTCGTTCGTTCATAAACCTTAAGCGTTTATCCTTCCGCTTCTTTCCTCCATGTGAGGAACTAGCGGCCATGTGCACTTCGGCACTAGGTTTTGCGGCTTGAATCCGCTCTTCCTCGAGTTCAAGGTGTTTGGATACATCGCTTAAAGTTTTAATGCACTCATTATGAGTGAGGTGCATTTTCATGTTATCCCAGCTATCTGGGAGTGAACGAATGACTGTTTGGATCTGCTGTTCGTCAGACAGCGTAAGACCCGCATCCTTCAATTCAGCTATGAGATTCGCCATGTGGCGGAGATGCTTTTTCATAGATTGATCTCGCCGAATTTTGTACGAATCAAATTGAATATTTAAGGAGCGGAGTTTGGTGACCGAAGTTCCACCAAACTTTATTTCTAGCCTAGACCATATGTCTTTGGCTAGGTCGAATTCCTGAAATAGACGCATTATGTCATTGTCCATTGCGGACAATAACGTAATACGTGCTATTTTGTTCTTTCGAGTCCAAGTCTCATAAGCTTCTCGGTCCCTCTTGAGTTGGGCCGTATTGCCCAACTCAGGTTCTTCCATTACGTTTTGGAGTGTTTCAAGTACATCTTGCTCCTCCAAAACATATTGGATTTTTATTGACCAAAGTTTATAATTGTTGCCGTTGAGCTTCTCACCTTTGTTAAGCTCGGCGACAATGTTCTTAGAAGCGGTAGACATATTCGAATCAAAAAACTGCAAAGAAAATGAAAAACACGATCAAAATTCTATGCATAAAGTTTCGATTCTTTAAACACTTGATAAGTTCCTTGGATGCGCTGAAATGTTACTCTAGAATCGAGAAGTTCACTACGTTCCCAACTACCATCTAGAAGTAACTTTCAAAGTATCCCTCTTACTTATCTCATGTAAAAAGAAATCAGAAATGATACCCGTATGGTACCAGCAGCGGAAAAATACTTTTGAAAAACATATCTTTCAAAATGGAATAGGTAAGAGTTTGCACAAAGAATTTTAGCACAACAATTGCCAAGCCACGAGACCTGTTCTACACACCCATGGGTTAGATAACCATGGCCGGATCGTGGTAGGACTTGGAATTCTAAATTGCGCTATCCCGATTTAAGGACGGGACATAACCTATTTGAAAACACCTTTTTCAAAAAATTTGAAATACATTGGCTAATCTCCGTATAGTAGAGCACAACGTCATAAGTACATTGGCTAATCTCCGTAGAGTAGAGCACAATGACATGGATAATCTCACATGAAGTAGAGCACTATGGCTAATCTTCAAGGAGTAGATCCCAAGAAAAAAAATTTATAAAATAAGAGCAGACGACTGTCATTAGCCCCGTATGGGCTAGTCGGCACATTTGTGTTTGACCAAGGCCTTTTGACACCCCGTATGGGCTAGTCGGCAAGTTCGTGATCGACCAAGACCTTTTGCCGGATTGGTCGACCAAAACACCCAAATTGGTCGACCAAAAAAATTGGTCTACATCACTCTCGGCCAGGGCCCCTGCCCTGGCCGAGGCTGGCCAAGGGCCTCTGCCCTGGCCGGCCAGAGGCGGCCTGCGGCAGCCTTGGCCACTGCCAGGGCCGGCCAGGCCACTGGCCTGGCCTCAGCCAGAGGCCGGCCAGGCCTCTGCCTGGCCTGGCCTAGGCCAGAGGCCGGCCAGGCCTCTGCCTGAGGCCGGGCCGGCCACTCTGGCCTGGCCTGGCCACGGCCTGAGGCCGGCCAGGCCCCCTGGCCTGGCCTGGCCTCGGCCAGAGGCCGGCCTGGCCACTCTGGCCTGGCCTGGCCTCGGCCAGAGGCCGGCCAGGCCCCCTGGCCTGGCCTAGCCTTGGCCAGAGGCCGGCCATGGTCGGCCATGGCCCGGCCATGGCCATTTTGGCCTTGGCCGGCCATGACCCATTGGTCATGGCCGGCCTCCCCCATTCACGAGGTTGGCCGCACACCCCCACCGGAGGGGGTGGCTGTGGTGGTGTTCGTCGTTATTGGCCATAGCCAACCCCCTCCGCATGGGGAGGGGGAGTGCATTGCCTCCATTTCCCATTTGGCTATAGATTTCATGCACCAAAATTCATCTTCCCCGATGGGAATAACCACCATCTTCTTCTCCGGTGAAGCACCCGTTCGTCGAGGAAGTAGTTATCCTCCAATGGCCGTGTGCCAAAAAAATAACCCACTTCAAAAATTTGTAAACTACGCGCTCCACATGAAGAGAGCGCCCATTCCCTATAAATGGAGACTCAGCATCCATGAAGAGAGCGAGTTTGACGATATGAACGGTCGGTTCTTCCCGTCACGGAGAGTTCCTGCCATATTCGTAATTACAGAAGACCCCAACGTGAAAAGAACAACCGCTGTGTTCTCTCCGTCACGAAGCGTTCCTACCATATCCGTAATGGTAGGATACCCATTCGTGAAAAAGACAACGCCTCATTCATCGGTTCGACGGGGCGGCGGTTTGACCGGGGCGAACCCGTATGGCTCTGATACCAATGTAAGAACCTGTCAAAACAGCGTTAGGATCGATAAATGAAGTTGAGACTTACGCTTGCGTATGCAGCACGGTAGTCTCGGAACTTCGCCTTCGGATTCGCCACGACGGATCGAGTCTTCTCACGAACGGACTAAGGCTACTAAATCCACAATCTAAATCTCTACTTTTAGATTAAGAACTTGGATAAAGAGAGAGGAAGGATTTTGGCAGAGCTTAGCTAGAATGAAATGCAAGGCAAGAATACCATGCAAAAGAGTAAGGAAATGGCTAAGCCTTGGGTCTTATTTATAGCCCCCAAGGTAGTTATTTTAGGAGTAATTGTTCCTTTGGAACAATTTAACTAAAGTGTACCATCATACATGGTACAACATAAGCTTAAGTTGTACCATATGCATGGTACAACATAAGCTAAAGATATTCCCCCTTTATTAGCCATATGTCGCATGCACTTATGCACATATAATGCGACTTTCCCACTAATCTAGAGATCCTCTCCGCAAGGGAACAGATTCCCTTTGCACACGACTTCGTGTACAAGACGTTCGAGGTCCGTATTCCCTCGTACATCCCCTACAAGGGTGTACAAACGTCATCCATATCCAACAAGTGAGGCCCACAGCAGTGCTAGGGGTCAATGGGGGACCCACCACACCTCTGGAGGACTTGGGGGGCCCACCACAGGAGTTGGTGTGGAAGAATCAAAGTTTCGACGTTCGGCCGTCGGTCAGACACAGCCGGTGTAGGGGTTTCTCTCAGTCAGACCGAGAGAAACTCTCGGTCGGGCGGCTTGCAGCGTAGCGGAGGCGGGCCTTGGTGCAGTGCGAGTGGTTCCCTCAGTCAGACCGAGCGGATCTCTCTGTCGGACACGGCGGGTGCGGGCGTGCAGCGCTTGGGGGTGATGCGGAGCGGGCTCTCGGTCGGTGCAGGAAGTTCTGTCGGTCGGGCACTTGGGCGGGGGTTGCAACGAAGTGGGGTGCGGAGCGGAGCGGGGTGCGGGCGTTGGCTTCGGTCAGAGCGGGCGATCTCCTCGGTCGGAGCGGGCGCTGTGGGTTACAACGTTGCAACGTTGCAACGGTGCGGAGCGGTGAGCGGGTGCAAGAGCGGGCGCCGGTCGTGCACGGGAAATGCGGAGGCGGCTGTCGGTCGTGCACTGGGCGGCTGTCGTAACGTTGCGACGAAGCTTGGGGTGGAGTTTTTTGACGGCTAGGGGTTGTGTGGCTGCGAAAATAAGCTAGCCTAGGGTTTATTTAAATAGAAAAGAGTTAGGGTTAGGTCTATGGTTTTAAGAAAAGTAATTAAAATATTTAAAATAATTAATATAAAACAAATTTACTCCTCTCCCTCACGCAAGTTGTGTGCGGCCAAAAATTTTGAAACTTGGCCAGAAAATTATTTAGAGCTTATTATAATATAGGAATTTTATTATAATTAAAACACTTATAAAAATAGGTTTTAAAATTATTTAAAACTTACTCAAAATGGAAAATAGGTCAAATTAAGCCTAAAAATTGTAAAATAATTATGGGGTGATCGGGACGACGAAAGAAAGAGAACCAAGAAGACGGATCTAAATTTCGACGTCGAGAGACGAAACTAAAAATAGAAACGTCTCGCATCAAAACAGAAGTTGTGACGTCACATCAAATAAGATAGAATCACGGAAGAATGACTCGAGAAATGTCGTTCCAAAATAGTTCCACAATCTAATACCCTCAGAGACGATCACAACGACATATCACACAATAATGTTCAAAATCAAATAGAGTCTAAAAATAAACACGTGCACGATCAAGAGCACGTGCACGAAGAAAGTACGATCGGAAACCGACCGTTACATCACGGCTACATACTTGACTGCAGGTTACAACGACGCGACACTCATATCCAGCCGATGATGGCAAAAAATCGGCAACGACGTTAATAAACGCAACGAAGATGGGCGCCCGATGAACTCGCAGAAGTTGAAGGGGGAAGCACGCAGATCACGCGCAACTTCATTGCAAACATCTACGAAGACAATCATATGTATCAGTTTGTAAGAGTAAAGGGATATGTATCAGTTTGGATCTGTATCTGTACGTACTTCAGTATATTAGAATGGGTTGGTCATTTTGGAAAGGTCACCGTTTGAATATGTATCAGCGTTAATCTAAAGGTTTGCTTGCAGTTTCTGAATCAGATTGACTAGGTATCAGATTTAATATAAAATGTCTTCAGATTGAATAAGTATCGGTCTTAATCACAAATAGGTAAAGTTTCTAAGTGAAGTTTGACTGTTGGCACGTTGCGGAATCACAATTTTAGTATGATGAAAATTTGAATGTGAATGATAGACCGTTGGAACAAAAATTACAGCATCCAACAAATATGCTCAAAGCGCACAACGAGCAAAATTAGTCCGTGCGGGGCACGTTGAGCAAATGCGCTATCAACGCAACTTTAGCTCAATGCGCACAACGGGCATAAGTCTACTAGGTGTGTGCGCGTTTAACAATTGTTGATAAACTACCTTTTATATGCTCAAAAAGCGAACACCTGGCTTTCCTTTCTGTGCGCTTTGAGCAATTATGTTATGGCATAGAAAATTGCTAAATGCGCAGATTTGCTTCATTTGATGTTTTGCACGTTGATGAGATTTGTATTCCAAACGGAATTGTCACCGAGCATAAAGAGCATAATTTTGCCAGTTGTGCGTGTTGAGCTATTTTTAGTGGCTATCAGTTTATCCCAACGCGCAAAACTTAGGCATGCATTAATCATTATTGAGCAGAACATCCGGTTGGTAGCAATCTGATGTATATTAACGATCACTGCTTTGTATATTCACCAGCACTACTCTGCAGACTCGAGGGGTCTCTTAGGTAGACCAAAGGTTCCAATATATCACCATTGTGCACTGTGAGCAATTCTGTTAACCATTAAAAATTTGCACGGTGCGAGCATCAATTAATGTGGAGATATCAGCAAATTTTATTGAGTGGGCGAGTAGGAGTTTTTTTCGCACTAACAAAATTGCTCACGGCGCACAACCGGTCAAAATTATTTGTTCTGATCGTGGTGAATGGTGAGTAATTGTAGTAACCACTAACAAATTGGCTAATAAAGGCGCTCAACTAGCAAAACTTATCAATGGGAGTTTGTGGTAAGCAATTTTGTCAGACAATAACATATATGATACAATAACCCTATTCTCACTTGGACTATTTGACACACTAATAATGATACATTCTCATCGCATAATAATTTGGAAAAAAGGTTGATTTTATTAAAAATACTCAGAGCGCAAAACCGGCACTAATATTGCCAGTTCTGCGCGTTGAGCAATTTTGTAGGTAAAGACATAATTACTCAAAACGCAAAATGGGCAATATTACTGCAGTGTTGCGCTCGGTGTAATTGGTATGATACACAACATCAATCCATACTGATGATGACATTTGCACATTTCGGAAGCCATGATAAAATTTCATCCTACAAAGTGGTCAATTTTTATACCAAAAAAACTTATTACATTGATCAATCGTTTTATCTTACAGATACTAAATAGCATCAGCGGTAGCAATATCCGTACCTTCTACCTTCTCAACGAATGACTGCATCATCTGCTCATAACCAGCCGGCCATCCATCGACCACAGCGCACAAGTGAAGTCGGAGGGACGGGACCAGTTGGGTCAAGTTTAACGAAAACAAAAGTGATTATCGTTCACATGACCCAACGTTATGTGGCATCTGTAGGCGGGGTTTACTGGAGGACTTCTCAATGGAAAAAATGTCACACACAGCTTGGGTGCAAGCAAATGTACTACACAGTTGTAGCATGAGGAAATGACATGTGCCATGTTTGGCAATTACATCCAGGCATCTCGTGTGGCAACTGCCTCCAAATTAAAATTATATGTAGCCTCACCCATAACACGCCTGTACAAGACGATGTATGTTCGCATCTCACGGAGCAATTCAGTTTTGACAGGCAGCTAATCAGATTGATCCAAGCCCAACTGAACTGCCACAGCCTTGTACCTATAGAGGAATATGCCCTCGGATCATTTGTATTTGATGCAAATGATAATTTAAGCCTAGATAGGGACTATTTTGCATTTGATGCAAAATCGATTAAATGTGTATTAAATTGTTTAATACAATATTTAATAATATAAACGCAAGGAAAAGTTCACGGTTAAGACGGAAATATTCCGGTCTAGACCTAGGTTCGAACGACGTCCAAATCGGACACCAAATGCTCAAGTTAGAGCCAAAACAGCCCAAAGGATCAGACCAGGCCAGGCCCAGTAAATACAAGGCAGAACAGGCTGCCTGGGCTAGCCAGGCACAAGCCTGGGCTAAGCCCAGGCTCGGCCTGGGCAAGCCCAGGCGCAAGCCTGGGCAAAGCCCAGGCCCGCCTGGGCTAAGCCCAGGCGCGGGCCTGGGCGCGCCCAGGCACCTGGGCGAGCCCAGGCGCGGCCTGGGCTCTGGCCAGGCGTTTTCTGCGCGCGCAGCTAGCGTGGGGCCCACCCGTGGGCCCCACCTCTTGGGTTTTGAATCCTAATTGTGAAGAATCAAATGACGGCTCAGTTTTTGCGAAAAACTAGCCTAGGGCTGATGTTTGAACACTCAATTGGAGGGTCAAACGAACTCCGATTGACGAACGGTTTTTTCCTATGCGTTCACCGTTGAACGCTCGTCGTATTGATAGGTTGTATCAATCTTGAAGCTCAACGGTGAGTGAGTTAAAATTCATGGAAGTTTGCACTTTGTGAAGTGCAAACTAACTTGATTTTAATTAACCCATTAAATAGTCCCACATCAGATTTTGATAAAAGGGGAGAGTCCGCCGCCTATATAAATAGGGGTCTCTCCCCTTCCTCAAAACTCGTCCCAAGCTCTAGATCTGAGCGGCTCTCGTAAATGTTGGAGCACGCTCGGATCTAAGCTGAATTAATATTTCTCCTCTCCCTATAAATTTCTGCCTTGCTCCTGAGGGCTCTAGCAAAGCCGCAAAGGAGTTCGGATTCAGATCCGAAATCTAGGTGGAGGTTTCACTCGCGGGAAACTTTCTTCGGTGCGTGGTTGGCTCGGCGACATGGGATTGATCGCCTCGGGATGCGGAGCGATTCGAGGAGCAGTTCGGGGAGCGGTTCAAGGAGCGGCTCGGCGTGGGACGAGAGCAGCTCGGAAGACGGTGCGGAACATCTCGCCTGCCCCAGGGCTGAGATTCCGGGTATGTGTTTAAGTTTTTCATTTAATTATTCGCAGTAGTTAGATCCCTCTTGGGGTGGTCAGATCCACCCCAAGTTGGCAGGGATCCTGGCTAATAGTGTCTGGTTCCTTAGGGTTGCATGTTAATTAGATTAACATAAAATTTTTCCGTTGCATTTCTGTCTATGTTCCGTCCGACTTAGGACGGGACTAGAGTTTTTGTGCCCTAAGGGTCCTAGAAAACCCTGCATTGGTATCAGAGCCATCTCTGTATGTTGATCTTGGACTGCGAATTTATTATTTGAATGCTTTTTTTTACAGAAAAATGTTTTCTTTAAATTTATGCGATAAATTTAATTTTTTTTTGTTTAAAAACTTTATATGATAAATTTTAAACATGTAAGTTTTAAAATGGAATTTTTTAAATTTATGTGATAAATTTTAAAAATTGTTTTAAAGCTTTAAAACTTTATGCGATAAGTTTAAAATGTTGTTTAAAATTTTATGTGATAAATTTTAAACATGGAATTTTTAAAATGATGTTTTAAATTTATAAGATATTTTAAAAACTGATTTTAAAAAGTTTAAAATTTTTATGTGATAAATATTTTAAAGTAGCATGCAAATGTTATGATTTTTAAACAAGCTTTTACTTTATGAGATAAAATAAAATGTTTTAAAATCGTATTTTTAAATTTAAATGTTAAATTTAAGTATGCATGCTAAAATTGTTTATGCGATAAACTTTAGTCTATTTAATTGTTAAATAGTTGTACACTTTTTATGCGATAAAATTTGTGTAATTTTAATGACTATGTCTTCTTGTCCCTTATTTGATAACACAAGACAACCCTTTAGGTTAGCCATTAAGTAATGATTAAAATTTACTAATTGAATTTTAATGACATGCTATGTTTTAATAAAACATTAACAATGCTTCAAGACCTAATTCCTGATTAGGGTAGTCCTTTTAATGTATTTTTAATTTTAATTGTTATTATTAAATCATTAAAGGACTTCGCTTTTAGCGTTGGTTAATAAATTTATTAAAATCCTAATAACGATTAGGATAGCACGTGAACCTTATAGTTGATAAGGACTTAATAAAAGTTATTAAACAAATCCTAAAATTTTGAATTTAAGGATGCAACTAGTTGATAGGATTAATTAGTTGTAAATAAAAGCTATTTAGTCTATGGCACACATACAAAAATGACAAGCTTCATTCAATGGATCATGATCCAGTCAATGTGCTTGGCTAAGAGTTCTGGATCAACCCTTACTAGTCTAAGGGGTAGTGATCCTGGCTTTGTCAATTCTCTGGCTGTGTTCCGCTGGATCGCAATGTCGCGAATCATGATTATATGACACCCTGGACTATATCTAGTCAATGCGTTATAAATCTTATTAAAGATTAATCCGTATCCCTCCTTGATTTTGGAGCTTGGTAACTCAAAGAAGACAATTATAGTTGTTGAGTCTCCTCAAGCTATGACATGTTTATCTTTAAGGAACAAACTCCAACATACATGTGATGTAGTCTAGACTTGACCCAAATCGATACGTCGGGTCTCCTCGAGCATCGATCTAAGTCAAATCTGGACACGAAATCAAGGGTCTGACTAGACCAATCATTATGATTTGTTGAGTCTCCTCAAGATCATAAGTGACTGAGGGTAAAAAACGATAGGGAGTCACATGTGATGTGATTGACTAAGAGTTAGTCTACCAATCATGGAACCAATCAACTTGTTGAGTCTCCTCAAGGTTGTGAGGTTCAGGATGATTGGATCCCTCTTTCACTATATTTTAATTCGATTAAATCGTTCGTTATTAAGCTTTGAAACGATCGTAAAAATAGTGGGAGGATATAGATAGATAAAAGCCATTCTACCTATATTTAATATTGAACATATGCTAAAATAGGGCAAGACTATGTTTACCGAAGGAATCAAAATATAAATTTTAATGGAATTAGTTAATTGGTCAAATAGGTTGATTAATTGAATATCAAGTTAAATTCTAATTGATAGAATCAAAACTATATTCTCGTTGACATTAAAATGACCTTCTAAAGAACAGACTTAAGAAATATGATTTCATTAAGTTCTGGGTCCAACAAATAAATTCACGCAACATGTCACTCGTCTCTATATGAGGCAGCTTGAACATATAGGATATTCGAAGTATGTTTCTCCCTACAACTTGTCGAGCTACCCTCAAGGTTGTATGGACAAACAATTTTGATCCGCAAAGTTCAAGAATTCGATCAAATTGTTTGAGTTGAATACGAGTGCAGGAGCGATGCAAGGCTATATATCCCAACCGGATCTTAAGACAAGCAACTTCTTGAGCTACACTCAAGATTGCAACTCTCAGGCGTTTGGATACATGAGACGCTTGTGTAGCCATTTATTTATGTTGGGCTATTTAAATATCTAAATGTGATTTAGAAAAGGAAGAAGGCACTCCGGGAAAGTCAATCGAGTTTAATAGTTTAATTTATCATTAGTAAAGGCATAAGTAAGAGGAAAGAAAATGTGACATATTTTGATGTCACGATTTTATAATTATTGTTATACAAAAGACGTCTAACACAATTTGACGAATGTCGTCACCTCGCTTCTGAAGCAATGTTTTGCGTTAGTAATTTATGTATAACGATAAAATATATATTAAATGTTAATATATATATATATACACAAGATAGTAGCAAACTTGTATGGAAAATAGACTAGGCCGTATCGAGAGATTAAGCTTCACAAGTCACATAAAGAGGGGTCTGACCTCTCGTATTATGAAGTCTGTGGACACTTGTGAGTCTTATCCTCTTAGATAGAATGGCCGAAACCCATCTGTAAGACAGAGGGAGAATGAGTTTTCGAACTCAGTCTGGTACATACTGATGAACCCGAGTCTAGATTAACCAAATCAAGTTATTCGTATATTTTATTAAGACACGTGTTCTTGATGAAACACAAGTCTGATAAAATAAAGAACGAAATGACTAAAGTATTTAAATTGATTCGATTAGATCGAATGGTCAAATACTTAGCTACATAAAATCTTTCGAAACTAAAAGAAAATGTGATTTTCTCTCAGGTCAAGTCTGTAAACACATCAGTGTGTTAAAAGGTATGAATCACACTTAGTTAGACTTGGTGTGATCCATTGTAAGTGACTCTGAGTTAAGTCCTCCTTCTGGGTTAAGTCCCATATAGTAATGCCTAGGTTTTGATAATGTCCTGTGAGGACATTATTAATAAGATATTCATTAAATCAATCATTAGGAAGTTGTATAATTACTCGAATTTTGTGAGACGAAGAGTCGAGTTAAACATCATAACTGATGATGACTTAGTCAACTTCCGGGATGAAATTCGGAGTAGTAACTCCGATTTATAACTTGATGCAATCAGAATAGGTACATGTGCGTAAATAAATTTTGGAATTTAGTTTACGCACCCAAGGAAAATGTTTCCTCACTTTCTGCAAGTAAATCTTTACGTTGAAAGATTGGTGCAGAAAAGAAAGTAGTGAAGTGCAATCATGTTGGTCGAGAACGGTTTTCATCCTAATTCCTATAAAATGGATTATGTTGAAACCGTCTCGCCAGTAGATGTGCACAGATCTACTCGGACCAAACTCGATGTAAAATGCTTAAGTTGACCATGAAAATTGGAGCATTCACTTATAAGTTCATTTTTCTAAATATGATTTAGACGGACCAACTTATATGAATTAGCCAGATAGTTTTCAAGGTCAGTGGGAGCGTATAAATTACATGTGAGGCATCAAAGGGATGGAACATATATTTTGACAAAGTGATCAAAAGAGTTTGATACTTTATCAGAAATAAATATGAGCCATTTGAAATGACCAGTAACTAATTTAAATGATTATCGTAAGGTACGATGAACTGGATAAGATCCAGGGAAATAAATATTATGGATTCCGACAGACCTAGTGAATTATTTGAATGAGATTCAAATGGTTGGTCTAATATGAACATAGAAACTCCCTAAGTCTATAGTGTAGACGGTTTTAGCAGATCCACTCACGAAGGCTCTACCACATGAAGTCGGGAAAACTTATGTGTAAAAACGGTATTAGATACCGAGATAAATGGGCCTGAGTGCAAGTGGGAGATGTTGAGAGATGATACCCTCGAGGCTATCTATCTTCATGTGTGAATGGCACAAACATCTTGTTCTAAATAACAATAAGCTGTTTGGTAATAATTTATCTAAGTTATTTTATAATGTTGTTAACATTAGACATTAACTTAGGTAAAGTCCTAAGACTTTATGCAAGGTCAAACATGTATCGAGATGATTATCTCGATCATGGAGAAATGTTTGACCGTCTGTAGCATAAGTCTAAAAAGGGTTCGTGGTCGTAGATGTTTCGAGACTAGGATATCGAAACATCGGATAGACCATTGTGTCTTAGTCTTCATCGTATAGCGGTGGCGATGATCTCATGATCGCTTGACTTGGCGAAGTCGTTGACGAGACACAGGTGCTCATTAGAGAATGAGTTCACTGAACGATCCACAAGAGTTATTATATGGTTATATTGACCAATCTGTCAATGATGACTCTGTGTGATGATAGGCTAGTTGGTCTTTTGACTTGAGGTCATTTTGACGAACCTGTGCGTGAACGGTGCCACTTAAATCAAATGACCTAGCTTCGAGGCAAGCCTTGTCGAAAGGTCTTTGATTGGGTGACACTTGAAGCGTATGAGAAGAGTAATGACCAAGAGAGGATTCGTCTCTCCCGGTCAATGGGAGTTAGTGTCGTAGGGTTAGTTCGGTCTTTAGTAAAAAACTCTGGCCAGAGTATGTTGGAAGAAGTCCAACATTTTTTGACTAAAAGATCGATAGAAACTAACCGGAGTCAAGTTATTGGGGTTGACAGTTTGACCGTACCCTAGACTTGATCTACACGACATAGTTTAGACGAAAAGACTATAACTGCGGAATTCATCACGGAAACAGTCAGGGTGGTCCCGACAATACTCATGTCAATAAGTTAACCACATAATGATGATTTCTGAAGCAGTGACGGTAACCACTGCTCGTGGTCATTGCCGTATAGGGCTTCAAGCCCAACCTGTTGTAAGGGTCAGGCTGTAGGGTCTCACATAGAGTGCGATCTTCGTCTAGTAATAGGTAGAAATTAGTTAGGGAGAATAATTTGCATTTGATGCAAGGGATAAAATATTGCAAAAGATGTTTGCAATCATTTCCTACATTCGGGATAAATGATCCTGAGTGCAAGTGGGAAATGTAGAGGAATATGCCCTCGGATCATTTGTATTTGATGCAAATGATAATTTAAGCCTAGATAGGGACTATTTTGCATTTGATGCAAAATCGATTAAATGTGTATTAAATTGTTTAATAAAATATTTAATAATATAAATGCAAGGAAAAGTTCACGGGTAAGACGGAAATATTCCGTTCTAGACCCAGGTTCGAACGGCGTCCAAATCGGACATCAAATGCTCAAGTTAGAGCCAAAACAGCCCAAAGGATCAGACCAGGCCAGGCCCAGTAAATACAAGGCACAACAGGCTGCCTGGGCTAGCCCAGGCGCTGCCTGGGCTAGCCAGGCACAAGCCTGGGCTAAGCCCAGGCTCGGCTTGGGCTCTGCCCAGGCACGGGCCTGGGCGAGCCCAGGCGCCTGGGCGAGCCCAGGCACGGCCTGGGCTCTGCCCAGGCATTTTCTACGCGTGCAGCTAGCGTGGGGCCCACCCGTGGGCCCCACCTCTAGGGTTTTGAATCCTAATTGTGAAGAATCAAATGACGGCTCAGTTTTTGCGAAAAACTAGCCTAGGGCTGATGTTTGAACACTCAATTGGAGGGTCAAACGAACTCCGATTGACGAACGGTTTTTTCCTATGCGTTCACCGTTGAACGCTCGTCGTATTGATAGGTTGTATCAATCTTGAAGCTCAACAGTGAGTGAGTTAAAATTCACGGAAGTTTGCACTTTGTGAAGTGCAAACTAACTTGATTTTAATTAACCCATTAAATAGTCCCACATCGGATTTTGAGAAAAGGGGAGAGTCCACTGCCTATATAAATAGGGGTCTCTCCCCTTCCTCAAAACTCGTCCCAAGCTCTAGATCTGAGCGGCTCTCGTAAATGTTGGAGCACGGTCGGATCTAAGCTGAATTAATATTTCTTCTCTCCCTATAAATTTCTGCCTTGCTCCTGAGGGCTCTAGCAAAGCCGCAAAGGAGTTTGGATTCAGATCCGAAATCTAGGCGGAGGTTTCACTCGCGTGAAACTTTCTTCGGCGCGTGGTTGGCTCGGCGACATGGGATTGATCGCCTCGGGATGCGGAGCGATTCGAGGAGCAGTTCGGGGAGCGGTTCAAGGAGCGGCTCGGCGTGGGATGGGAGCAGCTCAGAAGACGGTGCGGAACATCTCGCCTGCCCCAGGGCTGAGATTCCGGGTATGTGTTTAAGTTTTTCATTTAATTATTCACAGTAGTTAGATCCCTCTTGGGGTGGTCAGATCCACCCCAAGTTGGTAGGGATCCTGGCTAATAGGGTCTGGTTCCTTAGGGTTGCATGTTAATTAGATTAACATAAAAATTTTCCGTTGCATTTCTGTCTATGTTCCGTCCGACTTAGGATGGGACTAGAGTTTTTGTGCCCTAAGGGTCTTAGAAAACCCTGCAGTACCCTCAGTTGCCATCTGCATCCACGTCTACGTAGCCCACTATGAGGGATTGTTGACAGGGAGGAAAATCCAAATAATATGGTATGAGGAAGTTGTCAGGCAATTCATCAACATAATCGTCACAGGGAAACGAAGGTTTCGGCTTCTTTATTTGAAGTTTCAGACGCCTACTACTTTCCTTCACCGGCCTCCTATTCAATTTAGGCTTCTCCTTTACCGCTGTTTTATGCTCTGCAATCGAATGCAACCGTGGAGCCTTAACAGGCTTCCTCCTAACTGTAGGCTTCACCGTCTCATCCGAAACATGCTCAGAAATCTCATCAACCAGTGGAGAAATTTGTTTAAGCATTCCATCCATCTCCTCGTGCTCATCAAAATACGTGGCCACAGCCGTCTCATCCTCCCTCCCAGCAGTTTGAGCATCCACATTATGATCCCCCGTCTCCATCGTCGCCTCCAACTCCAACGTAAGCTCAGATTGCATCAACCCAGCATACACTATCTTCTTATCCTCCACATCCTCCACAGTCACCTCATCCACCTTCGGCTCCTCATTCACGCCAGCTGCATTCTCACCCTCATCCATCTCAACAGTCTGGTCATCCACATTACGTTCCACTGTCCCCGCCGTATCCACCAACTTCCCAGTATGCTCCTCAGCAATCAAATCAGTAGCCACTTCCTTATCATCCTCCTCCTCATTCGCCTTCTCCTCATACACCTTCGGCTTTACAGTCTCAGCCGATGCATTATCCTCCACCAGTACCTCCTCAGCATTCTGCACCTCCACGTTAAGTGCAACCGTCTCCTCCGTCTCCACCAACTCCCCAATAACATAATCATCTACAGTCAACTCAGAAACCACTGCATTCTTAGCCTCATCCTCCCCATAAACATCATGCACCATCGGCTCCACATTCTCCTCCGCTGCATTAACCTCATCCTCCTCCGCAGCATTCTGCTCCTGCCCACTAAGAGCCAACTTCTCAGCAGCCTGCTCCATCGCATTATGATCCACCTCATCATCCTGCCAATAAGCAGCCAATGCAGTCGCCTCCTCAGCCTCATCCACCTTCTCCTCATCTCCCTTCTGCTCCTCCTCAACATTATCCATATGCAACACAAGCTCATCACCCACAATTCTACACGGTAATGCTAACTCCTTCAACTTGTTTACAATACCCACACTCTGCCCCCTTAGTAATCGGGTACGTGCATTATAAATTGATTTGATTGGTGTTTCCTTGAAGGATTTAGTTTCCTTCAGGCCTTTCAAAATTGCTGATGGCGGCACCTTTCTATTTGCCAAGTCTTGCAATGCTTCCACCTCTTTTCCCTGCAACATCTCGTCGTCGGAATGGCCCGCGACATAATTAGTAACTTGATGGTTGTGCCTGCCATCAATGACCATTAAACTCCACTCACCGCCATCACCCACCTCATTACCACGCAATTTGAACGGGCATCCACACTTGTTGGTTCTAACTGGCCGGTTGCTCTTTCATACTGGTCGGTGTCCCCTGTAGTTCCCGCTTCTTGCACATGCATAGTAGGCAGTAGGAGTCCTATTGGACGATTTACTCATACTCGACGCACTGGTAACAATCAAATGCCCCTGTTGTCGTCCGACTCTCTTTATCCACTGAAAGAGATCGTCTCTACTTTTAAAAAGTTGAATCGTTGTAAATTCGGCTGTATAATCCACTGATACCTAGTCAATCTGATTCAAAAACTGCATGCAAACTTTTAGAATAACGCTGATACATATTCAAATGGTGACCTTTCCAAAATGACCAACCCATTCTAATATACTGAAGTACGTACAGATACAGATCCAAACTGATACATATGCCTTTACTCTTACAAACTGATACATATGATTGTCTTCGTAGATGTTTGCAATGCAGTGGCACGTGATCTGCGTGCTTCCCCCTTCAACTTCCGCGAGTTCATCGAGCACCCATCTTCGTTGCGTTTATTAATGTCATTGCCGATTTCTGCCATCATCGGCTGGATATGAGTGTCGCGTCGTTGTAACCTGTACTCAAGTATGTAGCATTGTCAAACACAACGCATGGAACGTCGATTCCCCTGTGGCGATGTACTACACGGGCAATGCACTCCACATCTACGTTACAGTTGCCGAATTTCTGCCCTGATCTACTCAAGATGATTGTCATACCAGATGTGTGCATTGACGTGGCACTTTGTCCTTTGTAGGAGACGCAGTGAATTGGAAAGTCGGTAGACCGTTTCGCTTATTACCGTCATTGTTGTCATCGTTGTAACCTGAAGTCAGGACAAAAGAGACCGATTGGAACTTCGTTACCGGAGACGATGTAAAACAACACCGGGTTGCATAAGACATTGTGTTTGGGAGTGTAAGAGTTTGGAAAGGATAGGATGGAGTGTCTGTGCGTCAAAGATGATGTATAGTGAAACGATGAAGGGTTTGATGGAGGAGATGGAGTGTATAAAGAGGAGATGGATATGGATATGGAGTGTATAGCAAGACACGCAAAACAAATACATAGCCACAATTCATAATAGGAGGGAATAACAATCTTACATGGTACAACACCCAGCAGCTTTCCTGAAACATGTGAGACAGCATGGCCAATATCACCCAAAAGAATATGGTATGATCATCGTACATATTTTTCATAGTGCTGTTTGGGACAAATTTTCTTAACAACGCAGTTGCAACACCCCCCCAGCATTGTCGGGGATGCTTGATTATAAATCGACGATAGCCCTTCGTTGCATAAGTTTCCAACATGAACCATTTACCTTTACGTGAAAAGAGTACTGGATGAATGCTATCGTCCATATCTATATCAAGCATGCACGAACAGCTGAAGGACTTATTGTTTCCATACGGAGGTTGTGTGGGCAAATAAAGAAGAAAGATGATAGCAGAAGTTAGATGAAGTTGTGAGAAGATGAGTGCTCGTTGTCCGCCATTTATAGGGGAATTGGACCAATCAAAATGAAGCGTATAAAAAGTCAGTGATCCTACAGTAATGCAATGGATCTCGGGAATCAACATTTATACTCAACACGCAAACCACGTAATTCCAACGCGAAAATCACGTAATCCCAATTATTTTAGCATGTAGATCAAAATAGGTTAATTACTCTCCGCGTGAAACAATGAAACCCTACGGTTTTTCGCCTTGATCACATAATAGGAAAATTACTCCCAACAATACTACTCTCCACTAAGATTTTTTAATACATTTTATTCAACGCGCACACCGGGCTAAATAATACAGAAGCGAGTAACTATCATAATTGCTCACTGCGCAGAACGCATAGAAAACAGGAATTGCTCAATGCGCACAATGCAGAACGTATGGCAGCGAATTGTATTGATGAGATAGAAGTAGATTTAATGTGTGGCTACATCGAAGACCACGTCATGCTACAGAGGGGTTCTCGTGAATATACAAAAGACTGATCATGCATATACAGCGGATTGATATCAGATATATGAAGAGACCCTTAATTGCGATGGGAGAGAATTGATGTAGCTGGAGCGATTTGAAAGCTCTCAGGGGGACCTTTTGACCCAAAAAATGACACAAATGTCCTCAAAAGCAAGAGCAACTGTGACCCAGTGGAGAACTTTGTGGCAGTTCACCCTCACTGGGAAAAAAATGGTTGTGTGCGGTGAGCAATTCTGAGGTTTGAGTGATTTTGTGCTCTGAGCAATTCTGATTTTTGAGTGGTTGTGTGCGGTGAGCAATTCTGAGTTTGAGTGGTTCTGTGCGATGAGCAATTTTAAGTTTTGAGTGGAATTGTGCGCTGAGCTTATTCTGAGTTTGAGTGGTTGTGTGCAGTGAGCAATTCTGAGGTATGAGTGGTTTTGTAGCCGCTTACTTAATTTCTCAACGCTGAGACATAATTGCTCAAAGCAAAGAAAGAAAAGCCTTACCATGAAGGTTGAAACGAGGCGAGACGCCCCCGTATTCGATCTCTCCTCACAACCCCAGGGCGTTCGGGATGATTTGCCTCTGAAAAGTAAACAACATCACAAACAGGTATGAATAGTCAAAGCTACAGAGTTAGATAAATATGAAGTAAGGCATCTCTTTCATGTGATGGAAAGAAAGGACTGCAGAATGGAAATGCATAAAGTAGAGAAAAAACTGGTAAACAAAAAAGAGGCATAAATAAAAGCAGGTCATAATGTTATGGATGTGCATTAATCTTCATAATTTTATATTTGTAATGAATAATTTGAAACCCCATGGAATTTTAGGACATTAGAAACTAGACCTCACCCAAGGTGGGTGGAAAAATGGTACCCCACAAGTGGACATGAGCACTGTAAACGGGGCCTCTTATAACTTCCCATATTGGAAGTTAGTCAATTCTTGGGTTGTTGACAAAACGAAGGAAACCATCAGTTACCTAATAGTGCATCACGAGTACACCACCAGCCTCTCTAACTCTACCCAACTCCCTCTTTTGGGACTGCGAGTGAGAATCAAATCCTTTAGTCCAGTACGCATGCCTGCACATTACTCATGTTTCCCCCCAATCCCATATCTGGAATTTCACCCATTTCAAATAGACCGAGAATCACAGATATTTATTAACTCTCATCTCATTCTTAATACATCATTTCATATACTTTCATCATTGGTGGTCTCAATTACCGCATTCATACTCATTTCCAATTCCGTGAACATTCCTTTCATCTATTTATTTCAATTGCACATTTCTTTTCATGGCCAATTCCACATGAAGTTTGCATTTAACATAATATCATTTAAAAGGGCAACATCATGGTGTTCACATCTAACATGAAGTTTACAATTAAAGCAATGTACTTCTCTTTCTTGTTTGCAGTATGATAACATGGTATATAAACTTGAATAACTCATGTCATCGTCATGGCACATATTCAAATTATCAATCTGAACATGATAATAAATGAATGACTTAACATGAATGATAACCATTTATACATCAAGGAATATAGCATGACATGGCAAACTCTTAACATGACAAGGTACTAACATGGATCAACTTAGCATAACATTAGTAATATATCAACCATGAAAACATGAAGAATCACCAAAACAGAGGCTCTTAACCTCAGGTTCTATTGTGAATTTGATGAAAGTTTGTAAATGAAAGTTATAGATAAAAACTTATCTATTATACATTTGACAACCTTTTTTTGAATCCTAGGGCTCACTAGGACAAGCTGATTAGGACAAATGGATTGATAGAAAGAAGGCCAATATTAAATCTAAGGAAATGAACGGTTGGAATGAAGCTTTGCTTGGAGATTTGTGGGTCCCATTTGGGTCCCATTTGACTCAGCCTGTTTGTTTGTGTGACATGGGGGAGAGCTATAGTCTTTTTTTAGGGAAGAGCAAGAGTCTTTTAGGGTAGAGTAAGATGCTTTTTTGGGTAGAGCAACATTCATATGCTTCAAGAGGCGAAGGTAATCAAATCTCTTGCCGAGAATATGATTCAAGAGGAGCAATAGTCTGTTCTCTTTCTCTATTCTCTCTCTCCCCCCCTCCCACCTCCTTCATCGCCTCCCCCCTAAAAACCTCAGATCTCGCAACAACACCTCCCGAGATCAAAGGCCCGGTTCAAGCATGCCAAAGCTCAAGGCACACCGCCAGCGTTGCCAACGACTCCTCTTCTCCCAAAGATCGAATTCTAAGAAAGAGGGAGGATATGAGATTTCTTCTTCTTCTTATTTTTTTACCTTTTGGGGGAGAACCCGGGATCCCTTTAAATTTTTTTGGTTAGATCTGTAGGATCTCATCAGGTTTTTTCTTATTGAATTCTTTTTATTGATTGCTCGATCTTTTGAGGTTTTTTGTGAGGATTGTCAGATCTATTAAACCTATTTGATCGATCTGAGAAATTTTTATTTTTTTCTTGAATTACGATGATCTGTTGAAAACTCTTTGTTTTCGGGTATTGAATCGATGAACCGCGAGAGAGATAAAGGGAGATCATGGCATGCTCGGTATGTAATTTGTGTTGCTCAGACCTTTGCCATGTCGTGTGCGCTCGCATGGCAGGTCACTAATCCTCAATAAAAAAAATCTCTGTGGTGTCTGTGGGGGGAGATCACACTGGGATTTATTAATTTTTTCGACCACGGGTTCCTCCCCAATTGCCGGTGTCTGCTTCCTCCCCAATTGCCGGTGTCTGCCTTTTCTGACCTCGGGTTCTTCGAGATCAAATTACATGAGCTTTTGGTACATGTAAACATCGATCATGCAATGTATCAGTTTCATCGCACATTGATCATGCAAGAATTAAACTGGTTTAAGGTTTTATACAGTTCGGTGAATTGCCAACGGTTTATTCTTTTGTTTGGCGATGTCAATTTTTTTCACACACAAAAATAACCTTTTTTATGTCTCCACATTGGGAATGGGAGGTTGCTAGCTAGAAAATTCTTATCAAACTTTTGCTTTATTATCTATAGATATTATGATGCATGTAGACTGTAGGAACATCAGATTCTCTTGCAAATGTCCAAATTCTGAAAGGGTTTCAAAAGAATTTTTGTATCAACATAATAGGGCATCTGGATAAATTATTAATCTGAACTTTTGTGTATCGTTAATGTGTTCCAATGATATATGGCTTTTTTCGCCCTCATCATTTTTGCTCCTTGATTGGGTCCATTTAGTTTCCAATTTGATTTGTACCCTTAATTGGAAGAAGCTAGCAGAGGAGGAAAAGTTGGATGTTGTCGAGAAGCCGGAGGCGGAGCCAAGGAGAAGAGGTCAAAGGCCGAGAAGACTCTCGTCGGGAAGAGCATTAGGACGAGAAGGGACTGCCCATCGAAGGACAATAAGAAGAGGAGCATAATTGCATTTTTTTCTCGGTTTTGTCCATTTTAGGTGTGTGATGTTCTCAGAATTACAATGTGTTCTCGAATTTGTTTCCGTTACGTCCTATTTTGTTTAAGTTCCCTTCCAAGTAATTTAATTGCTGTTCACCAAAGAATTAGCTGCCGCAACCTTTCTCAATTTGGTCTTTTGATGTGATTAACATATGTTCATGTTATCCACATTAAATAAGCATGTCTTGTACCATGTGTTTATGTGAAATTTTTTTCCCTGGGGGCATAACTAATTTAATAAAACCTATTACTTTCAAGGAAGAAGAGCAAATTGTAAACATCATAATTTACTGATATTGTAAGCATAAATTAAGAATATATGTTGGCATGGTCTCATATCAAAGAAATATCAAAGAAAAAAAAAGAGAGTAATATGAGCAAACTTTTTCTTTTGAAATAAATAAAGGCCTCATATTAATTTGGTTTATTGGATTACAAGATCTCAGTTAGATTTTAATATATTTATGTGCCCCACCAGGTGATCATATTTGAAATTCTACAATTATGTTTGACTTATATATTTTTAATAATATTCTCTCCTTCAATAGAGATATATTGAGGCTGTTATTTTAACCAAGAAAAATGAAATATTAGGATAGCTGTCGGGGGTTTCTAGAATCGTTGGCCTCTTAACAGTTTCAATTTAATGCTTGTTGTTTATTTTTTTGTTGTTATTGGAGCCAAGCACCAAATTTCATTGTTTCTGTGTGTGTTGTTTGTCAGGGTGTCAAAACGACCAGCTTGGCTGGGCCAAAGACCGGGCCGGCCCAGACTACTTCCAAACCCGAGCCGGTCTGGCCAAGGCAGGGAGAAACCCCCGCCTAGCCCAGCCCATAGGCCCGGGCCGGGCCGGGCTAGGCCGGCCCGGCTTTTTAGCCCCATGCGGCTCTTTTAGCTCCAGGCGGGCCCCGGGCCAAAACCCGGGCCGTGCCGGCCCGACCCGGTGGGCCGGGAACCCCAGCCCAGCCCAGCCCTGACCCCGGGCCTGGGCCGGGGGCCTGTCGGGTCGTTTTGCAACCATGAGTTGTCTGTGTGCTGTACTGCATTTAATTAATGATTTTGGCTTTAAGTACAATTGTAGAATCAATTAAAATAATCAAGAGCAGGTAACTGTGCCTAATTATAAAACAGGTACATTATTATGCATTAAAATCCTTTTTCATATGAAAATATCTAAAGGCCTCAGCCACCACTGCACACATGCAATTTGGATTTAAAATATGTGTAACTGTTATTTATGAATCTAATAACTACAAATAATGTGATATATTAAATGGAAAAACACCAAAAATGGGACAACATGTTGTCCAAAAATCTTGCAACTAATTGACAACCGAGTTAATTACTACATAGCTACCAAGCATAATTAGTTCCCACGATTTGCCACAGAGAGTGAGCTAGTAGGACCAATAAAATTTGTATACGGTAATATTTAATAAGGAAGCATGTGTGCCGCATATGCTTTCCCAAAAGATCATTAGAGATATTTAGCCTGCTTGGGCTTAATACGGGCAATGACAAATGACATGGGCCGAAGGCGCCCGTGCCGAATCTAGAGTTTTGTTTGTTTAGATTTTAGAGGGTGAAATAATTTTAGATGAACCGTGCGCACCGAAGGCACCCTCGACGAAGGCGCCTCGCCGAAGATAAATTTTAGTTTGTTTAGATTTTGGAGGGGGGAATAATTTTTGGGGAGAACAAAGATTTTGAAAGGATATCTTAGATGAACCATGCCCGAGGGCACGGGTTATGGCTAGTACTTTCATATATCAAATTTCATGATTTTTGAGCTAGTAGGTTAATTGATGCAGCCTAAACCCCACAGTGTACAGAAACTATCTTTCAGACTGAAATCGTGTGCCTTAAAGCTCTGCTATTTTTATTAATTTACTGTCAAAATCTCAGTGAGGGAAAACATGAAAGTTGTAGATATTGCAGTTAACTTTCCAAATTGACCAAAACTGTTGGTCACTACAGTGTAAGTTCTACTCTTTTTTGTAACATGGTGCAGATTCTGGCAGAATCTGATACTACTGCAAAGATCAATTGTTCAGTTGAAATATAAACAGAATTTGGACAAGGTTAACAAATGGAAGTTGGAGCTAACTAGTTTAGCTTTGTAAATTGTATTTTTGCATGATTTATGACATTATAGAATAAAAATGGTACATAGATGAAGTTGCATCAGAAACTGACTTCCAAAAATAGCCAACATAAAACTTGAAAACTAGCTAAAATTAATTGAACTCCTACTAACTCAATTCTAAAACTAAATCATAACTAAGATGCTAGAAATCCTAACGTCAACAGTCCTTCTTAATTTTGTTTCAGCCCTTCTTCTCCTTGAAAAACATCCTCCTTCTCCAAATATCCTCATTCTTTTCTTCCAAACTTCCTCCTCCTTCTACAATTTATTGGATGATGGTGAAGTATTTTTGGACTTGGTGGAGGTGGAGGAGTAGGGGGTAGTGTAGGTAGTGGAGGGTGGTAGGAGAGAAGGAGCCAAGGGAAGAAGGTGAGAGTGAGTGAGCATGCCAAAATTTTTCCTTTTCTTTTTCTTTTTCCCCTTCTTTTTCCTTAATTTTTCCTTTCTTTTTAATCTCTAATCATCCTCATCGTCCGTTCAAATCCTTCGTTGGTTTCCATGTATTATAGGGGTGGGTGGAGGTTAAGGAAGTAATGACACCTTAAGGTAGTTAGGTGTCTCCATTATGGAATTTTAAGGATTTGATTTTCTAACAAATGTTAATACACATTATAATACAATATACCTTCCTAAATACTGGTAGTTCATCCAATACTTCACTCATTTAAATCCAAATGATGTTTTAAAATTATTTAAAATTATGGATTAAGAAAAATACCTAAAAATTATATACGTACAAATACGTCCAAAATACATATATACGGAAACAGGGTATTACAATATCCATAATCGAATCCTAGGTTACGTTATTAAAGGATTACAATTGACAATCTCCAAGCATGAGCGAAATTGAAAACTCCTAAATGGTATAGAAAAAGGATAATAATTTAAGTGAAGGCTAGATTCTTTTCCATGAAGTTCACATGAGATAATTTGAATAGGAATCAAATTAATCCTATTGGCTAGAAGACAGTAATTTCAACTCAAATTTTGCTAGATGCAAGTGATGGTTCATGCAAGAGAGATGCAAATACAAATAGCCATGTATTAATCATATTTGATTGAAGTTAATATTACTACAACAAAACTAGTCATTTACTGTTGTGAATGGAAATAACCAGAGTCGGTTAGGATTGCGGGTATCTTAGAGATACGCCCATATCTATGTATTCTATCTTTCTACTCTCCTACCATGCCTATAAATAAAGGGCTGGGATTCCTCCCCTAGTAGTTGATTCATAACACGTTATCAGCACGAGTCTCTAAGAAATTTTCCACAAATATTTTTTCGTTTGTTGTGAAGGCGGAAGGAGATGGGTGATCCACGCGAGCAGTGCAAGGCATCCTCAATCAGGCGTCGTCATCCGCATAGGGCTTCGTTCAACCATCGCTATATCCGGAGGACGGATATAGAGGTAAAATCACTAAAAACGATGTTTTTAATCATACGTATGATTGCTCTACCCCTAGATCTCGCAAGATCGACACGGGGATTTGCTAGATCGCCTAAAAACAATAAATTTTTCGTCCCAAAACCCCAATTTTTAGGGTTCCCCCCTCTACCGCCAATGGCCGCCCCCTTAGGTGAGGAGGCTGGCGCCGTGTTTCGCCCCCCTTGCAGGGAGGACAGCCGGTGCCCCGCCGCTGTCTCCCCTGGAGGGGCGGCGGCGCCCCTGATGCCTTCCCCCTACAGGGGGCGGCCTCCGCTGTTCCCCCTGCAGGGGCGATAACGGCCTGCCGCCGACCCCCCTGCAGGGGGGACGGCGGCCCGGCCCTTGCCGCCGTCCCCCCTGCAGGGGGCGGCCGCCCCTCCCCGTCTGTCGTTTCGATGGCTGTACGGGGACGGCGGCGGCTAACCCTAACCGCCGCCCCCAAAACCCTACTGGGCCTCTGAGCCCAGATTCGCAAAAAAAAAATTGACTGTGGGCCTGAAGCCCGCAACCAACTTGCGGGCTTCAGGCCCGCAGGCCAGTTTTTCTTCAAAAAAAAATTTTGACTGCGGGCTTCAGGCCCGTAGGCCAGTTTTTCTTCAAAAAAGCGGGGCTGAAGGCTGAAAATGAGTCTTTAAAAGACTTTTTGGGCTAAATAAATAATTAAATAGGGTGATTGTGGGCCTATAAATTCGTGAAACATCACGGTAAATTTTGGGGCAATTATTGGGCATATAAGGGATTATTGGGGACTTTTGGGGGTTATTGGGGATGAATTTAAAAAGGAAAACTTCTTCCTTTTACGAAGAACATGTTTAATTATTAGGCTCTTTTTCCAATTCTTGGAATAAACCCAAATTTTGCACAACCCTTGCATTAAATGATTTCTTCTGTTAAATCATCTATACATGCTTTGCATCACTGGCTTATTCTGTGGATATTACATGTGTGGTTGTGCATTATATTTAAGCTTAATAATTAGGAAGATCCTGCGACCGCTCTGTCGTTAGTCACCTAACCTAACGGTGTATGACGTTGCCCAGTGGTCCAATAATTATGAAGTGATTAAATTGTTTGTCCATCTCTGCGAAGATTAAATGCATGTGATGCCTGTGATGAAAATGTCTAATGAAAACGTCTAATGAAAATGTTTGATGAGCACAAAATTTCTGTATAGATGGCTAATTGCGGTTTTTGGATCGGCGTTTAAATCCCACATTTTATTTTTCTGCACTTTTCTTTTACTTTTGAGAGAAATTGTAGTGAGGAAATTATGTAAATGTCCAAGACCGAAGACCCTTTTCCATGGAGACGGAGGCCACAATTGAAGCTGAGGATATTATATGGGACCCACGGGGGTTTCCAAAGTTGTAATTTCTTTTTAAAGTTTTCATTTGTGTAATATGGACTGTAATGGGTCTTTGGACTCTTATTTATATGGGACTGGCCGATCCACGCAATTAACCCTTCACATTAAAATTGCCTCCGCATGAAAATGTTTATGTTTAAATTATTAATTCATGCATATTTGTGCTCTGCTAGATAAAATGGCTAAAATTGCAAGTGTCGATTTCGAAGTGTTGGATGCATCAGGAAGAAACTATCTGAGCTGGCAGCTCGATGTGAAGTTTCACCTGCGGGCAAAGTCCCTCATTCCTGCTATGACTAATAATGAAAATGTAAGTGATATAGAAAAGGTTCAAGCCATTATCTATATTCGCCGCCATGTGGACAAGACCCTAAAGGCTGAATACCATACGGTCGAAGATCCACTTGAGCTATGGACTGCCCTTGAGGATAGGTATAAACATCAGAAAGATGTTATACTCCCAAAGGCACGATATGAGTGGGAGAACCTGAGACTGCAGGACTTTAAGTCCATTGCTGAGTACAACTCATCACTTTTTAGCATCACCTCACACCTGAAGTTGTGTGGTGAAAAAGTCTCAGAAGATCGCATGCTGGAAAAGACGTACATGTCTTTCAATGAGAAAGATGCGATACTAATGCAGCAATACCGTGAACGAAAGTTCACCAAGTATTCTGAGCTACTGTCATGTTTACTCATGGCTGAACAAAATAGAGAGCTTCTCCTCGCCACTCACAATATGCGCCCTAGCACTGTCCCTATCCCAGAAGCTCATAACGCCTCTTCTTCTCGAAAGAAGAGAGCCAACAAAAGAAAAGAAAGACCACAGAAAGGGGGACAGAACAAAAGGGCTAGGGACCAAGTCCAGCAACGAAGAAATGAAAGTAAGTGGAAGTTCACGTGGTGCAGAAATGACAAAAATAGAGATGATGCACCCCCACCCAAGAGGGAATGTGAAGACCAGTGCCATAGCTGTGGCATGAAAGGCCACTGGTCTAGAATGTGCCGAACTCCGCAGCATCTTCAGGATTTGTATAAAGAGAACAAGAAAAATAAAGCTAAAACAAACCTGATGACCTCTGATGCTCCAGTCAAGTTTACAGCTGACGACTTCGAAAGTGATGACATGCTTTATTAGCCCCTTTTTATCTTAGCAATTTGTTTTAAGAATAATTTATGTTATGAGAGCATTTGAATTATGTAATTTGTTTTGAATGAAAATGTTTAATTGAAAATGCATGTGCCTATTAGATTCATCTTTTAATAGATGAACTGCTCTCATGACTGATTAGTAGACAATAAACACATACGATCTTTCAATATAAAGCCCAACATTAGGGCCATATTGAAGATCCAGGGAACGCAACACTGTTGCCCCCAAATGACACAGAAACAAAAATAAAGGATGCATTAATCTCTCCGAATTCCAAAAGAAACTTTCTAAGTTTCAAGGACATCTGTTTTCAACGGATTCCATTTGGAAACAGCAAATGTAAATGAAAAACAAATTACTGTATGTAATGTCTCAAGAAAAAGGAGTAAAAACCATACTTGAACGTTTTGAGAGCCTTACAGGCCTCTACCATACAAAGATTCGGAGAAAGAAAGAGGAATTAAACTGAGCACCTGAAGTGCCCGACATCAGCCAAGTTTTGACTCTGGCATGATAGACCTGGCCACCCTGAATTTTTGATGATGCACCGTATCTTATCCTATGGGTATGACTTGAAGAACCAGACGATTCTTCAGAAGGGAGAATTCCCTCGTATCCCTTGCTATAAGGGAGTATTAATTACAAGGCCATCTCTACGAAAAGTTGAAAAAGGAATCTCCACGATTTCTCAAAAAGAATACAAGGAGATAGATGTGGATAAAATCCACCCCCTTAGTGGGCTATTTCAGTACTTCATTATACTAATAAATGCATCTTCAGAACATTTGTATGTGTGTCTATTACAGACCCGCAACTTAGCTTTTTCAAAGCTATTGGCACAAAAATAAGAATTTTGTGGGCACATTTCCCAGATAATCAAATATAGAAAATAAGTCTGGTTAATGTTGGGAAATATACCTCCCGGTCATTTCAAGAGTACTGCCAATCAACGGGAATAGAAAATGAACATACAGTGCCGCATGTTCATACCCAAAATGGGTTGGCAGAGTCACTGATAAGTAGACTCCAATGGATTAAACGTCCATTAAATCCCGATTGCCGATGGATGCATGGGGACATGCAAATTCTGCATGCTGCATCGTAAATAATAGACCCTCTGGAGGTCAGAGTTTCCAATGCAACTTGCATATGGAATGCCACCAAATATTTCTTATCTGAGAATCTTCGGTCGCACAGTTTAAATCCCCATTACACCACCACAGAGGACTAAAACGGCCCTCAACATCGCCTAGGTACCCATGCAGAGTTTGACTCACCCTCACTTATAAGATACCTAGAACCCCAAACGGGGGACACATTTAAGGCACATCTTGAAGACTGTGATTTCGATGAGATGAGTTTTCCCAAATAGGCCCAGATACTGGAAAATCTGGCGCGAAGCAAATTATAATGTGGGATACAAAAAGCTTGACCCACTATGATTCGGTAACAAAACAAATGTGAAGATGCGATCCTGAAGATCCTCCTCAGAACACTGTTCACCACTTACTGAACTCATCTACTGACAACCAGAAGATTGTCAGATCACACATCCCTGCTGTAAAAACTCCAGCTAGGATTGACATCCCCGAGAATGGATGCAATCCACCAGCAGCAGAGTGGCTAATCCTCAACAGAAAAGAGGCAAACCACCAGGCTCTAAGGGACAGAAACTCCTGGAGACCTTAAGACAATACTACCACAGGACAATGAGCTCATGTCCACACCCTCATCCTTCCCGAAATCCACTGCAGAGGAACTGCCGGGAAAAAGTGAAAGTGAAAGTAAATGTTGTACGTACTGGGGAGGTGTTGGACAGATAGAACATAAATTGTCGATAATGTATTCACGTATCATATTTCCATATACATCGCAAAAGAGACAATATTTATAAATTATCGTTCCACACTCCGTTGCTAGAAGGCAAACGTAGAGATTGGCCAAATGTGGAACGTTGCAATAAAAGATGAGCTGGACTCACTTATGAAGCGTGAAATGTTCGGACCTGAAGTTCAGACACCAAAAGGTGTCAAACCTGTGGATAAAATAAAGTATTGCACACAAAAGAAAAAATAAATACAAAATCATATGCTATAACGTACAACCTATAGCCCAAGAAAAATTTCGCTGAAACTAGGGATCGAACAAATTAAACTGAGCATGTCTCATGAATGATGCATCAGTCTCCCTAAGTTATCAAAAGCAGATAGCTTACGATTTGGCGAAGGAAAATTTTGGATATGCTGTTATTGGATGTTGTGACGGCATACCTTCGTGGATATCTTGGTAAAGATAATTTCCACATTTCCTTAAATGTCAGAATAGACTTCGAGACATCTATTTTATTGAAGAAAAACAATAAGTATAATTAATAATGTACAACCAAGAGAATCATTTGACAAATCAATGATTCCTACTGAGGGTTGTCTTTGCATCTAAGCAAAGAACATGATTAGAGATCATAGTTGTAAACAACTAAAATCTCATCGGATCTCCTGAAGAGAAAACCGAAACATCTGTTCAAGCCTGACTATTAAACATAAAATGAAAGACCTAGGCAAATATAAAGTCATGGCTCATAGAATCCTGTTACATACGCCCAGAAGTGCGTTGGAGAAATTAAAATGACCATTGTTATCGAAAGTACACCTATGGGAGTATACTTAATGGATGTACAAAAAGAACCCTTCCGATCGCTGGAAGAGAGGGAGGATATAACTGGTCCTAAAGTCCCTTATCTAAGTGCAATCAGGCACTCCTGGCTAACTGCACGGGCCCCGATATAGCTATTGTAGTAAACTCATTAGCCAGAGATAGTTGGCACCTAAAAAGGGCCATTAGACCGGAGTTAAGACTTCTACGCTTCCTCCAAGGGTCGAAAGATTTGGACTTACAATATGAAGTATCATCCTCCAATGTTCATGCAATGCAGGTTATAGGTCCGGTCCCTATACTGAGAAATCACAGAACGGGTACCCACAGTGGGATGGCCATCTACTGCAAATCTGCAAAGCAATTTATGAAGGCGACATCATCCTATCATTCTGAGATCCTCACCGCACCAATAGTGTATTTGAGGGCGCCTGCTGATACATCCCATCCCAGTGACGATTGGGATAGAGGCTGGTACTGTGGATCTGACCACATAGTTTGAAGACCACATCAGAGGCGACGATACTTAGCACACCTCTCCAGAGTTTCTGGATTCAGCAGCTGCTTAATTGTGATAACTTTGTAATCTGCGTATATTTTTGGAATGTTGTAAATAGGAGTGATGAGATAAGCCTAAGAGATCTGAAAGCCTAAGAGCTTTTGCAGATCAGGGGGAGTTGAGGGAATTTGTACTCTTTTTCCTTAGCTATGGTTTTTCCCACTGGGTTTTCCATAGCCAAAGGTTTTAACGAGGCAAATCACATCAACTCTGGATCCTGAAGTATCCACCCCTCTGTGACGCTCAGAATCCAGAAGTATTCATGAGCATAGTCACTTGCACAAATCAGGGGGAGTTAAATAACGTTTGTACTCTTTTTCCTTAACTATGGTTTCTCCCACAGGATTTTCCATAGCTAAAGGTTTTAACGAGGCAACCCTCACCAACTTAGGATCCTGAAGTATCCACCCCATGTGAGACTCTTATTACACTTAGAATCCCGAAGTACTCTTGAGCAGAGTCCACACCTATGGCTGGATAAGGGGGAGTGTTGTGAATGGAAATAACCAGAGTCGGTTAGGATTGCGGGTATCTTAGAGATACACCCATATCTATGTATTCTATCTTTCTACTCTCCTACCATGCCTATAAATAAAGGGCTGGGGGTTCCTCCCCCAGTAGTTGATTCATAACATTTACAACTTTTATGGGACAACGTTTCTACTTTGATAGTTGTAACAAATGTTTACTACAACTTTTTTTCTCCTGAAAGTTGTAAAAAATGTTTATTACAACTTTTTTCCGTGGATGTTTGTAAAAAATGGTTATTACAACTTTTTTTGTGAATAGTTGTAAATGTTAATTTGGAAACTACAACGTTTTTTCTTTGAAAGTTGAAAAAAAAATTTTATTACAACCTTTTTATTTGGAGAGTTGTAAAAAATGGATATTACAAGTTTTTTGTGACTAGTTGTAAATATTAATTTTGACACCACAACTTTTTTATCTAAAAGTTGTAAAAAAGTTTATTACAACTTTTTTTATGGATAGTTGTAAATGTTAAAAATTTAAGTTACACATACAAGTAGATTTGCGATTTTATTTGCACTTCAATATCTATTAACCAACTTTATTTTTTTCCTTCATACATATATGTTCTTGTTTAAATGTCTAAGATCTTGTTATTACTTTTCCCAACTATCTCAATTATTTTCACCTACCAAATACCCGTCGGATGACATATAGTAATACCACCAATCCATCGATGCTTACATGGATGGTATGCTATTAGTGATTATTATACAATTTTGCAACCTCATGCTTGAGATGAAGTCACCGTTAGACATAAGTTTTTTTTTCATTCAAATTAACAGATGCTTCTTACTGTAATTAACACTTAGGCTTTGGTCAGTTATCTAGTAATCTTTTGACATAAGTATTGAACGATGCTTTTAGTTACTACTAAACTATCTCTCTCTAAAAATGTTTTGACCGGTTATCCACCCACTCGTGGGTCCCACATCCCCGGTCCTCCTTTGACAATCTCTGGAGGATATTTTGCAATCTCGTGGGTATCATACAATTTTGCAATCTCAAATATATGGCATGCTTAGTTAGGCTCTTTCAATTAATAAAGTAGTCAAACTTTGATATCCCACATGACCCCTCGGCCCCAACCCAACCCTAACCCCAACCAGTATTTTTCACCCCAAAATTTTTCCCTCTCCATCAAATTTTTTCCATATCCCCCAAAACTTTTGTCGCCGCGTCTGTTAAAAGTAAACCCTAAAAAATTAAGAATTGTTAAAAGTAAGTCGGTCGAAGAAAACCCTCTCCCCCCAAAACCCTCTCCCCGTTACGGTGATCGATCGTCGTCTTGAACACCTGCGTCGCAGACCGGAAGGCAGCTGTCATCGACCTGAAGACCATCGCCGTTAAGGATCTCCAAGCTCTTCTCACCGCCTTTTATCTCTTCCATAAGGTAATTCTACTCTCATTATGAATTTGTTTTAATTTCTTGTTCTGGGTCATTGAGAAAACTTCAAAATTTTCATGTATTCTGATGAAAATTTGACTGGCAAATAGAATTTACATGTGGTTTGAATTTTGAAACATCACCTGGCTACGTTTTGCCTTTTTTTGCACACGAAGACAAAACACTTATAAATTGATCAAAATAAATCTTCATTTCCATTTATCAGAACTTTGTTATTATTTATTTGCATTGATATCTATGAAAAATCCAAGGGTGCCAATGGAGGCCAAAAACCTGCTGACATAACCTGATCCCAATGCAAAATTTTGCGATTAGATAGTAACATTAGATCCGTTGAAAATATCAGGCCGGGTTTGGCTTTAGAATTCATATTCAAAATCACAATGGGTATGTATTCGAATAGGCTTGTATCTAAACCCAATAACTTGATGCCCTTGCCAAAATTTCAAACCGAGCGATTTGGGTTGCCAAGTTATTAGTAATATATGATCATCATAAGAGTTTATAAAGTAAAGTTTCTTGCTTTTTATTAGGTGTTTGCTTTTTCAATTTATAATTTTTTTCGTTCTTATACAAAATAGAAACGTTGTCTAAGCTCTTCTCACTACCTTTTATCTCTTTTATAAGGTAATTCTACTCTCATTATGAATTTGTTTTAATTTCTTATTCTGGGTCATTGAGAAAAATTCAAAATTTTCATGTATTCTGATGAAAATTTGACTGGCAAATAGAATTTACATGCGGTTTGAATTTTGAAACATCACCTGGCTGCGTTTTGCCTTTTTTACACAGGAAGACAAAAATTTACAAGACTCTTATAAATTGATCAAAATAATTTTTCATTGCCATTTATCAGAACTTTGTTGTTATTTATTTGCATTGATATCTCTGAAAAACCCAAGGGTGCCAATGGAGGCCGAAAACCTGATGACCTAACCTGATCCCAATGCAAAATTTTGGGATTAGATAGTAACTTTAGATCCGTTGAAAATATCAGGCTGGGTTTGGCTTTAGAATTCATATCCAAAATCACAACGGGTATGTATTCGAATAGACTTGTATCTAAACCCACTAACCTGATGACCTTGCCAAAATTTCAAACTGAGCGATTTGGGTTGCCAAGTTATTAGTAATATATGATCATCATAAGAGTTTATAAAGTAAAGTTTCTTGCTTTTTATTAGGTATTTGCTTTTTCAATTTATAATTTTTTTCGTTCTTGTACAAAATAGAAACGTTGTCCAAGCTCTTCTCACTGCCATTTATCTCTTCCATAAGGTAATTCTACTCTCATTATGAATTTGTTTTAATTTCTTGTTCTGGGTCATTGAGAAAACTTCAAAATTTTCATGTATTCTGATGAAAATTTGATTGTCAAATAGAATTTACATGCAGTTTGAATTTTGAAACATCACCTGGCTGCGTTTTGCCTTTTTTTTTACACATAAAGACAAAAATTTACAGGACTCTTATAAATTGATTAATGTTATAAACGGGCTTTGGAGGCCCAACCCGTTAGTGGGTATCCACCCATTATGTAACCCTATTACTATAAATACAAAGCTACGGGGTTCCGTAGCCGCCATGGTTTACAACACGTTATCAGCACGCTCAAAGCTAAGCCGAACCCCTGCCGACGGACGGACATGACGGACGGACGCGACGGACGGACGCGACGCGAACGGGCTTCCTTCACCGAACGTCGCTAGATCCGGCGGGTAGGATCTAGAGGTAACCCTAAAACCCTAGATCTAAAATTTCATATGCGCATATGTCTAGATCCAAAATTCTTGGATCGATTGTTTAATAAAAATCAAGGTTTTTATTGATGAAAAATCAAATTTTTACAATAAAAACGTTTTGTTGGAGATTAAAAATATATTTTTTCCACTAAAAATTAGATTTTTATCCCCAAAAACCATAAAACCCTAGGGGATTTTCTCGCCGGAACGCGAATCCCCCCTAGATCTCGCGGAAAAACCCTCGCCCGCCGCCCGAAGCGGCAGCAAAACCACCCCCGCCGCTGAACGGCGGGCGGCCCCGCCGCTACCTGCGGCGGGCCAACCCACCGCCAGCAGCGGCGGGCGGCCCCGCCGCCAGGAGCGGCTGGCCAACCCGCCGCCAGCAGCGGCGGGCGGCCCCGCCGCCAGGAGCGGCGGGCCAACCCGCCGCTGCGACGGCGGGCCAACCCGCCGCTCCAGTGGCGGGCGGCCCCGCCGCCAGGAGCGGCGGCCCAACCCGCCGCTGCCAGCGGCGGGCGGCCCCGCCGCCAGCTGCGGCGGGCCAACCCGCCGCTGCGACGGCGGGTGGCCCCGCCGCCAGGAGCGGCGGGCCAACCTGCCAGTGGCGGGCGGCCCCGCCGCCAGCTGCGGCGGGCCAACCCGCCGCTGCGACGGCGGGCGGCCCCGCCGCCAGGAGCGGCGGGCCAACCCACCCGCCGCTGCCAGCGGCGGGGCCGCCCGCCGCTGCTGGCGGCGGGTTAGCAAAAAGTAAAGTAACGCTTCTGTAAACAATAGACACGACAATAGAAAGAAGAAGAATAAGAATGGTAGTTCAACAGCAAAACGGGTAAGAATAGGGATGATCTTTTTTTGGCGAGTTCCTTTTTTTTCTTTTTGGGGGAGAATTCAAATGATATATTCTCTTTGCTACGCACCTTCATATCATACACGGCAATCTCGGATTACCTTTCTTCATTGACTTTCTTTGGCAGAAGGAGGACAGAAAGAAATACATTCTTTCATAAGTAAAAATGGAAAAAACGATGTTTCCTTGCTTTAAGTATAAGAAATAGTAGTAGTAAAAAAAGGCAATCAATCGGAAAAAATGAATTATATTAAAGTTGTAGTCATTTAAGTTTTGACTATATATTTTAACTAATCTATTTATATATTCTATTTAGAAATCAAATTGCATTTTTATTTAGATAGATCTATCTATGAATCGATCTAGACTATCCTCTATCCGGATAGAGATGTCCCTATGAGCGACTACGCCGATCTTTTCTTATATGTTTTGGCCATATCCGTTTCCGCTCCGAAGAGGAAGGTTTGGATCTTTCAATCTTATGTCGTGAGGGATGTGACCTATGTTAGGTCCATAAGATACCACGGCGGCGGCCCCGCCGCCAGGAGCGGCGGGCCAACCCGCCGCTGCGACGGCGGGCGGCCCCGCCGCCAGGAGCGGCGGGCCAACCCGCCGCTGCGACGGCGGGCGGCCCCGCCGCCAGGAGCGGCGGGCCAACCCGCCGCTGCCAGTGGCGGGCGGCCCCGCCGCCAGCTGCGGCGGGCCAACCCGCCGCTGCGACGGCGGGCGGCCCCGCCGCCAGGAGCGGCGGGCCAACCCACCCGCCGCCAGCAGCGGCGGGCCAACCCGCCGCCAGCAGCGGCGGGCCAACCCGCCGCCAGCAGCGGCGGGCGGCCCCGCCGCCAGGAGCGGCGGGCCAACCCGCCGCCAGCAGCGGCGGGCGGCCCCGCCGCCAGGAGCGGCGGGCCAACCCGCCGCTGCCAGCGGCGGGCGGCCCCGCCGCCAGGAGCGGCGGGCCAACCCGCCGCTGCGACGGCGGGCCAACCCGCCGCTCCAGCGGCGGGCGGCCCCGCCGCCAGGAGCGGCGGGCCAACCCGCCGCTGCGACGGCGGGCCAACCCGCCGCTCCAGCGGCGGGCGGCCCCGCCGCCAGCAGCGGCGGGCCAACCCGCCGCTGCAACGGCGGGCGGCCCCGCCGCCAGGAGCGGCTGGCCAACCCACCCGCCGCCAGCAGCGGCGGGCCAACCCGCCGCTGCGACGGCGGGCGGCCCCGCCGCCGGCGGGCCAACCCGCCGCTGCCAGCGGCGGGCGGCCCCGCCGCCAGGAGCGGAGGGCGGCCCCGCCGCCAGCAGCGGCGGGCCAACCCGCCACTGCGATGGCGGGCGGCCCCGTCGCAGGCAGCGGCCGGCCCCCAACCCCGCCGCCCGCAGCGGCGGGCCCCGTCGCCCGCAGCGGTGGGCCCCGCCGCCCGCAGCGGCGGGCCCCCAACCCCCGCCGCCCGCAGCGGCGGGCCCACCCACGCCGCCCGCAGCGGCGGGCCCCGCCGCCGGCCGCGGCGGGCCCCACCCCAGGCAGCCGCTCGTATCGGGCCCCCCCGGTGCGCGCTCATGCCCGGAAACCCTAGCCGCCTGAAGCGGCAATCCGCGCGACCATAAACCCTAACTAGGGTTTGACCCCGAAATTTTTTTCGATTTTCAAATCTTTTTCAGATTTAATTACGATTTCGTTTTCGTCAAAATCTGTTAAATTACACAATTTTTATTCATCGCATTTTATTCGGATTATCTGATTATTTACGTTTAATAATTAGGAAGATCCTGCGACCGCTCTGCCGTTAGTCAACTAACCTAACGGTGTATGACGTTGCCTAGTGGTCCAATAATTATTAAACGAAAAATTTTCATTTCCATTATAAAATGCCTGTGATGATTAATTGTCTGTGTTAATCGTCTGCTATGATATTAAATGCCTGCCGCATTTTTCCACGATGTGATGAATATTTTTGTTGCCTCTAGCATGAATTTCCACTTAAACACTATAAATGCATGCGTAGAAAATTATATGCCCGTCGCATATTTAATGTTCTGTAATAAACATTTTATTTAGCATGCTAAAATCTTTTTGATGTATTTTTAATGCCTGTAGCATAAATATATGTCTGAGATAAAATTATTTATATACCTGCAGAATATAAATAGCATGTGTATACATCATAATTGTTTCCATTCTGGTTAATTGAGCACAACTTTTTAGTTTACTGGATTTATATTATATGTATGAATTGCTCATGACATGACAATATTTTATGACAACAAACCAATAATGCTTTCAATAAATTTTAACATCATATCCTAGTTGACAAAATGAACCTGGAGTTCAAAACCAAAATGAACCTGAAGTTCAAAATCAAATCAAAAGTCAACACCCTTTCACACTAATAAAAATTAACAAGTACGAGGGATTATACGAAAAACATTTATGCGATTTCTTTTAGAAATACGCATTTCGCGGTAAATAGATCTCTCAGATCCACGGTCTGTATAAACCGATATTGACACCAGCAGTTGTCATAACACCGCCAAACTCCTTTGAGTAATCTCACTTTACAAGGTATGATTCTTGAATCTAACCTTATTTTTTAAGCATACGCCCGAAGTCGTGGCTTAATAGATAAGTGAGAAATTATAAAATTCGTACCCACGTAATTGTTTCCCCTAGAGTATGATCCTATATCCACACAATACTTGAATGACCCAATAAAAATGGCCTGAAGACCATACTTGAGTTTTCAAATAGACCTTTATAAGTCTATCATAAACTAGAAAGTGGAAAAATAGAGACTAACTCATTTCCCTTGTATGTGTCTACTTCGTAAGACCAATAATCATTCTTCCTTATAAACGACAATAAGGAAGACTGAAAACAGGGGAAGTCTTGAATAAAAATAAGAAAGGGAAGATATGATGTATCTCGATATGGAGTATGCAATGGCAACCCAATATCAGACCAGAAGTTCTGAAAAGACCCATAATGCTTCTTGCAAAATTAAATGGGCATTACAGTATGCCATATAAAAATATATACATATCTAGTCTAAACGACGAAAGTCAAATTGACTGTATGTATATTTCGCTACTCCCCGAGGACAAATAAATTTTGAAAATAAATTTGATCTGTTGTCATAATATGAGTCTAAAATGAGCACAATTGTGGACGTATGTTTTATACAACCCACATCATACTATGAAACTTGTTGCTCTAACATAAATTATTAGTAGTATTCTCTTGCAATATATATGTGCTTTTTACGCATTTTATTTTACTGTAAATGACTTGTCATCCTGAATACTCCTAAATAGAGGATGCCATTGACTCCCTACACTCCATATATATGGCTGATGATGTACCTTAGAGTACTCATCTATATATCCTCTTAAAATGGTCATAATCAAAACCTTGTTATCCAACCGCAGTCTAGATTATTATTAATCACAACGGACATATTACATTACTAGGATATTGGTTGGGCTTTTCCTTACCCTCATACCACCCTCAAAAATGCCGCAGTGGAACTTATTCATCGGGACTAACCCTCCTAGATGAATATGTTCCGAGATCCCCAAACGGGGGAGGCATTAGAGCACATCTTATAGATGGAGCCTTGACGGGTTCATATCCCTAGTTTTATGCTCAACTTCATTGAAGTCGAGCCATTTGCGGATTTTTGGGATAACACTGGGAAATCAATTTAACAACTGGAAGAAAATTGAACACCCTGAAGCTTTGTGTTTCACACCCAGTAATGGGTAATATGTAAATCATTAAAATGATTTAAACGGATTACTTATCCACTAGAAATCCAGTTGTAAGGTGACCACGTGGGAGCATGCAAACCATCAGAACGCCCCCTTAGAAACTATTTATATGAGCCTGATCACCTCATATAAACAGTTTCCGAGAACCCCTAACGGGGGAAGCGTTTAGTGCACATCTTATCGATGGAGTCATGATGAGTTTACATTCCCATATCACCACTATGGACCATTTAGAACATTAATACCTATGATCTGATTATCATGAATAGTGATGAGATCCTGACGATCCACACTTATGAAACTGTTAAACAGTTATCAGACATAGCTACTGACAATATAAATATTGTCAAATTCACACATCCCTGCTACTAAAAATCCAGCTAGGATTGACATACCAACTTTATGGATGCAATCTACCAGTAGCAGAAGTGGATATCCTCAATGGATGAGAGGACATACCACGAGACCCTAAAACAATACCACCACAGGAAAGTGAGCTCATCTCCATATCCTCTCCCTTTCCAGAACCTCCAGAAGAGATAAATCTGGAATAAATAGAATAATGTACGTACACGGAGAGGTATTTGGATAAAACACACTTGTCGACAATTACTCACATTTCATTTTGCCATTGATATCGTTCACAATCTCCGTTTCCTGAAGCAAACGCAGAAATTTGGCCAAATTATGTGGAACGAGGCAATAATAAGTTGAGCTGGACTCACTTATGAAATGTGAAGTGTTTGGACCTGAAGTCCTGATATCAAAAGATATCAAACCTGTGGGCTACCGAGTATTGTATAAATAAATAAAATCGTATGCTATAAGCAAAACGCTATAGCCTTAGAGGTTTATTTCGCAGAAACCAGGAAGTAACCATGTAAGATGAGTTTAACTCACTTACAAAATTAATCAAACTGATGCATCAGGCTCCCTGGTCATGATTGCGAAACCCATGCGATTAGCAAAGATAATTTTAGGCTATGTTGCTATGGATGATGTGACAACATACCTTTATGAATAATCATCCTGAAGATGAATTATCATCCCGAAGATGAAACAATCATCCTGAAGATGAATTATCATCCTGAAGATGAAACCTTCATCCTGAAGATGAATTATCATCCTGAAGATGAAACCTTCATCCCGAAGATGAATAATCATCCTAAAGATGAATTATCATCCTGAAGATGAAACCTTCATCCTGAAGATGAATTATCATCCTGAAGATGAAACCATCATCCCGAAGATGAATAATCATCCCGAAGATGAAACCATCATCCCGAAGATGAATAACCATCCAGAAGATGAAATTATCATCCAGTCGATGAAGAAACATGGAAAATTGCAATCCACCAATACACCTACTGGTTGTATGGATGCACATTAAGACCCCTTCCGTTCGCTGGAAGAGGGGAAGGATATCCTAGGTCCTGAAGTGCCTTACTCAAATGTCTTTTGTACACTCCTTTATCTGGTAGTAAACACTTTAATCAGATACAGTGCAGCGCCTGCAGCGCACCACTGGACCAGAGATATGTAGCTTCTGCGCTATCTCCAAGGGTCAAGGATCATACAACATGTTAAATGTATTTGCAGATACAGGTTACAGATCATCGCGATGACTGCAACAAAGAAGCGACCACCTCCTGGAGACCAGCAAAGCATGCTTCCAAGGCAACATCAATCCCACCATCCCGAGAGGCTCATCAATCCAAGAAGCAAATCATAAGTACGCACAGCCAGGTCCTGCAGTACCTCGCAGACACTGTGAAGACTGGGTCAGAGACGTGATGCTACCTACCGAGTCTGCAGACCACTCCTCCTCTGAAGAGATCCCTCAGATTCAGTAGCTACCATAGATGAGCGATACTTGTATAGATGAGCGATGTCTTGTATAGGTGAGCAATGCCTTGTACTTTGTATCAGAACACTGTAAGAGATTGATGTATTGTTGCCTAGGAGATCTGCAAGCCTGCAGCTTGTACAGATCAGGGGGAGTCAAATGTAGTGTTGTACTCTTTTCCCTTGGCTATTGGTTTTTCCCACTGGGTTTTCCATAGCTAAAGGTTTTAACGAGGCAAACTCATTGACTCTGGATCCAGAAGTATCCACCCCCTAAATACTTCCACTAATCAGAGGAAGTTACGGAAACTGTACTCTTTTTCCTTGGTTATTGGTTTTTCCCACTGGGTTTCCCATGGCTAAAGGTTTTAACGAGGCAGTTATCCCTAACTTAGGATCCAGAAGTATCCACCTCTAATGATATCCATCGATCAGGGGAAGTTACAGAGACTTGTACTCTTTTCCCTTAGCCATTGGTTTTTCCCACTGGGTTTTCCTTGGCAAAGGTTTTAACGAGGCAAATACTCTTAAACTTGGGATCCAGAAGTATCCATAGACCCATGATCAGATAAGCTCTATGAACCCTGAAGCGTTCATCACGGCTTACAACAATGGATGGATAAGGGGAAGTGTTATAAACGGGCTTTGGAGGCCCAACCCGTTAGTGGGTATCCACCCATTATGTAACCCTATTACTATAAATACAGGGCTACGGGGTTCCGTAGCCGCCATGGTTTACAACAATTAAAATAATTTTTCATTGCCATTTATCAGAACTTTGTTGTTATTTATTTGCATTGATATCTATGAAAAATCCAAGGGTGCCAATAGAGGCCGCAAACCTGTTGACCGAACTGATCCCAATGCAAAATTTTGGGATTAGATGGTAACTTTAGATCCGTTGAAAATATCAGGCTGGGTTTGGCTTTATAATTCAGATTCAAAATCTCATCGGGTATGTATTCGAATAGACTTGTATCTAAACCCACTAACCTGATGACCTTGCCAAAATTTCAAACTGGGCACTTTGGGATGCCAAGTTATTAATAATATACGATCATCATAAGACCATAAGAGTTTATAAAGTATTTGCTTTTTATTAGGTATTTGCTTTTTAAATTTATAATTTTTTCTTACTTGTACAAAATAGAAACGTTGTCCAAGCTCTTCTCACCGCCTTTTATCTCTTCCATAAGGTAATTCTACTCTCATTATGAATTTGTTTTAATTTCTTGTTTTGGGTCATTGAGAAAACTTCAAAATTTTCATGTATTCTGATGAAAATTTGGCTGGCAAATAGAATTTACATGATGTTTGAATCTTGAAACATCACCAAATTCAGTATCTGTGTCTGTCAAATTCTTATTCCTTTCTAATTTCATTCTCTTATAATTTTTGAAAGGATTTTTTGAATCCATCTAATAGGTTGTGATGAGAGGCTTAGATGGCCAATTGATTATTATTATTATCTTGGATACGTTGACTTGAAGGTTTTGTTGATTAGATGAAATAATACTTGAATGTAACTAAGATTTGGATTGGTCTAATTTTGTTAATTTCAGTTAAATTTGAAGTAGATATACAAGGGGAAAAAGAAGAAGAATCATATATTGTTAATTTCAGTTAAATTTTTTTAATTTCACAATCTTTTTGTTCATTCATTGTTTACCTATTGGATCTATTGTGACAAATTATCTCCATTATATTAACATCCTTATAACGTGTGCAAGATGTTTTCCCCTAGGTTCAAACATAAGAGGGCTTTTATCACGATGGACAAAGCATGGGTCAACCTACTAAGGTTTTGTAAATTTAGTTTATTAGTTCATAGTTATAACCACTAGGGTATGATTATTAATACATTTATGTTTTTTCTAGAATGACAGAAAAATATAAGCAAGCCGCTCGAAATTTTATATTCAGGCATGCAGAAAGAGAGGGAAATCCAGAAAAAATTAGGTGCCCTTGCTGTAAATGAAGGAACCTTATCTGGCTTTTGCCTAGGGAGTTGTGTCACACTTGATTTGTTTTGGAATTGATCCAACATATGATGTATGGATTTTTCATGGGGAAGCACGTCCTTCACAAAGTAAAGCTGCTGAAGTGACTGATACATATAGGATGGTCTTAGATGCACAAATTGGTGACAATGAGATGAAGATCATACAAATGAGAGACATGGGGAAGGGGTTAAGGAAATGTTGGAAGATGTTGATATTCCTCTATACCCTGGTTGGGAAAGCTACACAAAGTTGTCGGCAACAATTCTTTTGTATAAACACAAAGCTCGGAATGGTATATCTGACACGGCATTTACCGAACTTCTTAAACTTCTGAATGATATGTCGACCAGGGAAAACACACTTCCGGATTCAACATATGCAACAAAGAAGTTGCTTAAAATTTTTGGTTTAGGCTATATGCGGATACATGCATGTGCAAATGATTGTTGTCTATTTACAAAAGACAATGCACATAGTGACTCTTGCCCTAAATGCGGCAAGTTCCGTTGGAAATGGAACAAGGCAAAGGAAGATGGAAAGCAGACAAAAATACATGTAAAGGTTGCTAGATACTTTCCAATCATACCAAGGCTGAAAAGAATGTTTAGGGACCCAGAAACAGCAGAACAACTAAGATGACATTACATTCATAAGAGCGATGATAATAAATTGTGACATCCAGCAGATTCTTCTCAATGGGCCACAATTGATAGAATGTATCCTGAGTTTGCCGCTGACCCACAAAATTTTAAGGCTTGGCCTTGCAACTGATGGATTTAATCCCTTTGGTGAATGGAACTCTACATATAGTTGTTGGCCAGTGATGCATGTTGCTAACAACTTTCCGCCATGGCTATGTATGCACAAAGATAATATGATTGTTGTTAATTTTTGGTCTACACCAACTCAAAAATGATATCGATGTGTATTTAGAGCCACTTATTGATGATTTGAAAAAATTGTGGGTGGACGGGGTAAAGGTGTATGATGCCTGTAGTCGTAGAGAATTCAGAATGAAGGATATTTTGATGTGGACTATCAATGATTTTCCAGCTTATGGTAATTTAGCAGGATGTACTATAAAGGGTAAGAAAGCATGCCCTGTCTGTGGTGTTCATACCTGCTCAATATGGCGACCATTCAGTAAGAAATGTGCATACTTGGGCCACAGGCAATTCCTTGCACCTAATCACGAATATCATAAATAGACAAACTTGTTTGATGGGACCATAGAGAGCAAACAAAGTCCTCCAATACAAACAGGTTCTCAAGTCCTCGAAGATGTCAATGATATTTGTAATGGGTGGGGAAAGAAACACAAGAATGAAAAAGTGAAAGGGAAAGGCACAAGGAAAAGGAAAAGGGGAGATGTGAAGAAAAAAGGAACTCAAATGTGGAAGAAGAAGTCCATTTGTCGTGCAAAGGACACACCAAGAAAAATGGAGAACCACCAAATTCTTACGTTGCGGAGTGCATTGTAAGGATGTGTATTGAACTATGTTAATTTATTTTGGATACAACTTCGAAAATTGGTTTTACCAATTGGATCCTTTTTTTTCAAATTATAGACTAAGATAAAAGAGTATAGCAGCACTCAAAGTTCGCAAGGAACGATACGATTGAGTGAAGATGGTATGGCAAAGACATTCGGGCGTGAACGCAATTGAAGAGTAAGAGGACTAGGTTTTGAGGTTACACCATCTCAGTTGGGTGTTCGTATATGTAATTCAAAGAAAGTATGTGCATTGGAAAACCAAGTTACTGGCTTGACAACTAAATTACAAGAGCGGTCAAATTTATTCATGTCAGTAAGTTATAAGTTAATTAACAATTTATTAATCAATAAAAATACATGCTTTGGAATTACCATGTGCATATCTAACATTATGCTTCTTACAGACTATGGCAGGAAGATCAAATGTCGGGACAGAGCCATTAACTTCTCGTGGTAATACGCCTGAGGTAGCTAATTTTGAGCCATTATCTCAAAATTAAATAAGTTGATTGAAAGCCTCTCTTTTGCTTTGTTTCAGTCACAACATGATAGTAACTTTGCAAACAGTGGTAATTTGCATATCAAATGCCTACTCAAATGCCTACTCATATGCATACTCAAGATGTTCCACAAAAAATGCATGTTACTGAATTGGGAAAAGAAAGTTGTTGCGGAAGTGACACTTGCATCAACTGATCCTAATGCTTTGGTGCACCATGTTCCACTTGGAGAGAGTGTTTGTAAGGTTTGGGTTGACGTGGCGTCGGAACCTTAAGCTCCTTTATACCGGGCCAATTCGGAGATGTCTACTATCCAACAAGCTGTTGGAACAACTGTTGCTTGGCTCAAGTACTTTATCTCTTTTGATTAATGCATGCTTGTGGGTTATCCTTTGGTCTTTTGGTTTTTTGGTCGTTTGTCACAGGTTAAAACTTGTTGCGCTTCGTATTTTTTATGTTTTGAAACTATGCTAAGACTTTCTTTCATCTTATTTTGAATGTTCACTTATATTTAGGTGAAAACCACTTGTAACTCCGCCAATGCAATTTAATTATTGTATTGCTGGTCCCAAGCCTGGATAAAGGAGGAGGGAAATGAGCTAACTTAGAAGGATGTCATGCATGCGTCTAATTCAACCCGAGGCCAGGTAAACAACAAATTAGCTATTGATATAATACATTTTTCTTCTTTTTGTGGGAATAAAGAAATGTTTTTGTCATTATATATATTCTATTTCATATTTGTACTAGATTGGTTGCGGTTAATTCATATTTGTATTTTTATGCTTCATGTTCTGAGCTTCTGCTCTATTTTGGTGATCACTTTCACACATCTGCTGAGGCTAGATTGCGATCGTTCATGGACTCGTACAAATTGGGTGCCAAAATAATGAAAGGTGTTTTCTCTAGATTTGAATTGTCTACCTAATAAATGTTTGATACAGAAAGAACAAGTATTATCTATTTTTATCATAAAATACACATTTGTTCCGGTGATGATTACATTTAGGGCCTGTTCTTTTGTAGGAAAGTATAAACTGGGAAAGTTGAGAAGTGTGGAATCTGATGAGAGAGAAATTTGGGGTTGAAAGTTGGTTGTGGGTCCCGTAGCAACTTTCTTGTGTAAGTGTGTTCTTTTGGGTTTGAAAGTTGAGGTAGAAAGTGGGGTGTGGGGCCCACTTTTTGTTAAAATAATTATTTAAATACTATTAAATTAATCAGATGATGTTTATTTATTATTTTTTTAAAAAAAAAATCAAAACACCGAATGCTGCGCTGCTGCCGCGGGGAGAGAGAAGGGGAGGGCGGGCCCACACGACTGGGAATCTGCTGTATTCCCCGCAATTTGCGCGGATAGTTTGGAATGCAAAATAAAAGGCCACGTCGACATTTCTGGCTGCGATTTCGTTTGGCAAAAGAACAAACAACGCGAAATATGTGGAAAGGCAATATGATGGGATGTGCAATAGTGTTTTTTGGATGAATCTCCGACGAGTTTCCAAGAAAAGAACAGGCCCTTAGCTGAAATGCAGGATGGGACATAAATCAAGAATTTGTTCATGGAGATCTTGGGCGTGCTCATCCAAGGTATGCATATGGGTCTTGATGGTGCAAAACAAAAAATAAAGCTGATTGTCAGATGTTAAATCAAGTATCCTGTCATTCTTTTAGTTATTAAATTTTCAGTACTAGTGATGGCCATGTAAAGCGGCTTAAATGTGCGAAGTAGCTCACTAGGGTTGTTGGAATGGGCTCTGTAATGCAACTGTGGATGTAGTAGTAATGCACATGGGTGAGGTTTTGTTGTGCCGAGCACTAATTGTTTTCATTACCAGCCACGCTGTAGATGTAGTAGTAATGCTTCACAGTACCCATATGTAGGCGACTATATTATTTCAAGGATTTTCCTGTCAAAACATGACATAATAAAGTGGCAAGCGTCTAAATTTGTTGTTCATCAACATCGATAAAGGGGTGTAGTTGACGTCTCTATTTAAGGTGATGAGATCTGTCATTGGAGCAGTGAGGACCAGTGCAAGGCATGTCTGTGAACTTTATGGAGTCAATTAAAAGGTATGATAATACTTGATTTTAGCAGTGCAGATACATGTTGTATTATATAACCTTGTAGTGTTTTAAGATGCTTGTTCATGTAGTAAGAATCCATATGATAACCGATGTTTATGCATCGGACTACCCTGAGAAGCTCTAGTTGCTGTTCTATTGTCCGTGTTTACCATTGATTTTTCGGCGTTAGCCAATGGTAACGGCACGATCACCATGCGATCTATTTTTCTTGTTATGATTCTCCTCCTCCTCATTTTGGTTCTCTATCAATTAATTTTGTGTGAAATCCTTTTGCTATGGCTTGCTATATCTTCTGCAGAGAGTATTATGTATAGTTTTCTATTCTAGACCTCATTGCATGGGGTGAATCATGTGTAGTGTTGCACTTGCATTCTTATACTAGAAAACTTTTGCACCAATGTATCGTTGTAACAGTTAATTTGCATTTGTTATTATCAGATTTCTCCTAATTTCCATAGATTCTCTGTCTTTAGTTGATGTCAATTGGTGTATCAACCAAGAGAGCAGCTCAACCGAATAGGAGATACAGAACTAGGTCCACTGTCGAGCTAAAACTTGATAACAAGAGCAGATTAAGTACAAGAGCAGGCACAAATAACATGGTATGCTACAGATTCGAGACTTGACATTCCTCTGAGATTCATCCCTCTCATTTCACTTCTTGGATCTCATCCAGAGCATAGTCGTTCGTTGGCACACCTGCGTAGTTGACTTTGTTGAATCGGACGACTGGGTAGCGAGTTTTGGGGGTCCTGCCAGAGTCTCAGTTGTTAGCAACATGGAAGAGATGCCGACAAAAAGCTGCAACCAGCAAGCTGAATGTTTACTTGATCAACAGTCACAACTGATCCGATTCCATTGTACATATTGTATATGTTGTTTGATCCCCTTGCAAATTTGCACACGTCTACGCAAATTTACATATTGTATATGTTGGTGTTCAGTTGGTTCTTGAAGGCCGAGTCTCTCGCGGGGCTTCGATTCGAAAAACATTGGCCAAAGAGACGCATGTTATTATTGTTCATTCTGTATATAACAGGGAACATCTAGTTACAGGTGAAACAATGCAAATGACAACAAATTCTGGGAACCGTTGCAGGTATATAGTTTTAGCATCTATACTATCTGCTTCTTTTCCTTTGACTTAGATTTTCAATGTTGAGTGTGTCTGGGAAGATGTTGTATCCACTTTGTTCCAATGTAGCCTTGTTATCTCTCTGTAAGTTATGATCCATAAACTGTCTTTTCATCGTAGCTGAAATAGCTTCATGTGGTATACAACTTGGAGTATTACTTGCAAAAGACACATTGCAAGCCAGCTTCATTGATTTCCAACAGTTGCAAGGATATTGCAATCCTTACAAGTCAAACTGCTGAAGTTGCAATGCTTTCTTATGATTATGGTTACGATTATGGTCGAAATTTGGTCCAATCATGTCGAGGAAGATCAAAGCAGGCCTTTTCTTAGAGGATCACAAGGCAAAGTGAGTACATGCATAGCATTGTTTCAAGTGAAATGATCATCATATCATTAGCATTCTCTAATTACACTAAATAAGAATAAAATGTTGTTTGAACTTAGGTCTCTATTAGAAAAGCTGATTTTTTCTCTCATATAAAAAATTTGACTTAACATAGAGGCTCAGAGATGTTTTATGTATGGCCAATTTGCTCCCGAGACATGAATGCAATTCACCATGTATATGTGCTATCAACATACCGAATTTGAAAGAAAAAACAAGAAATCAGTCTCATTTTTTGTCTCTGTAGCAGTGAAGTTCTTTTGCAATTATGGAATAGTTGGGTTTTTACTGTTAAACATCGAATCAGAATGAAGGAAAAATTGGGGTTTGAACCATTTGACAAACAACTGGCATCATCATTGAGGATGTCGCGCTCAGAGTTGCGTTCAAAGCTAGTCGAATGTTCATTGGCAAGGCAGAAGATCGCAATGAGCAATGTTCGCCTTGTTATGTCCATTGCCCAAAAATACGACAACTTGGGTGGCTGAGATGCCTGATCTTATTCAGGTGATTGACCTTCCTATCAGTAATTTTTTTAGCTTGTAGTTCTTGCCATCCTATTCGGATATGAACCACTATAAGCTATTTTGGGTGACGCTATTTTCTTCGTTGATGCAGGGGGGTCTAATTGGATTACTACGAGGAATAGAGAAGTTTGATTCTTCCAAAGGCTTTAAAATATCAACTTATGTGTATTGGTGGATACGTCAGGTATGTAATTTTTCTCCGTATAACAGAGATATAATCATTTATTAGGTCCTACTGCTTCATCACTAGAGTTACTCAAGTCATGTGATGAAATTCAAATTTTCATGGATCAACCATCACATAATGTAATTGATGCCACTGAATGCCTTGTACCATTTTGCCAGGAGGTCTCGTGAGCATTGGCCGAGAATTCCAGAACCCTAAGGTTGTCTTCACATCTGCACGAGAGGTTAAGCTCCATTCGAAATGCAAAGATGAGGTTTTGGATGCGTCATCGAGCAAGAGGCAGAGGCTACTGCAATCGTACTATTGATGCAGGTTCCCTGGTATTGATCAAATCAACCATTTGGTAATAAAATTAATACACTATATTTATACAATTTTTATCTTTGCTGCTTGAATTTTGAAGGCACTCTGTCATTGAATCTATCTGGATGATACTTGTAAAGTCTAATTTTTTGACAGCAACAACTTGTGTAACAACTAGTGTAATACTGTTTTTGGTAATGTAATACTGTTTTTGGTAATTATTATGTATAAATTTCTAATTAATATTGTTTTTATAATATTATGTGTGTGTGTGTTTGTCATGATGTGTATAGCTACTGCAGGGAGATTTGGAACAGCTACAACCGCGTAATTTTTTTAATTTTGTGCTTTTATAAAAGTTGTAGTAGAGTTTAAAACAACTATTTAAATCAGTTATAATAGAAGTTTTTACAACCTTTTATAAAAGTTGTAATAGCAGTTTACACAACTTTTAAAGAAAGTTGTAATATTGCTTTATACAACATTTTATAAACGTTGTAATAATTGTTTCCACAACGTTTATTGAAGGTTGTAATATCTCTTTACACAACCTTTTATAAAAGTTGTAATAGTAGTTTACACAACTTTTAAAAAAGTTGTAATATTGCTTTACACAACCTTTTATAAATGGTATAATAAAAGTGACAACTTCTACAAAAGGTTGTAATAGGGGTTAGACAACGTTTTAAAAAATGTTGTACTATACGAAGTTGTAATAGGGTCGGCTCATTCGACCACTTTTTGTGCATGTTGTAAGCAAAAGTTGTAATAGATACATATTACAACTTTTTTGAAAGGTTGTGTAAACTTCTATTACAACTTTTACTTTTATTAAAAGTTGTATAATAGAAGTTTACACAACGTTTATAAAAAGTTGTAATATCTTTATACACAACCTTTTCGAAATGTTGTAATAGAAGTTTACACAACGTTTCAAAAAAGTTGTAATATGTATCTATTATAACTTTTGCTTACAACATGCAGAAAAAGTGGTCGAATGAGCCGACCCTATTACAACTTTGCATAATACAATGTTTGTTAAAAAGTTGTCTGATCCCTATTACAACCTTTTTAAGAAGTTGTCAATGACCATTTTTGCTGTAGTGTATATGCTATATAAACCTTCTATATAAATTGTCTATTATGCTCTCTTTAAAGCATCAATTTCAAAAGATTTTTCTTCTCTTACTATACAAGAAACTTGGAAGTTTCTTCAAGGGCTTTATTTGTGGGATTGGTTTCTACGATATATTACTTTGTACTTTGTATTCGTCCATTCCGATATCGTAAACATGGAGTTGACGATGTCTGTGAACATGGGATATATCGCCAAATTACATAAATCTTTTGCGTCGTCTATGTTCAGTAGCGGAGCCAGAAAACTTTGTTTGGGGGGGGGGGCGAAGAAATAATAATAAAATATTTTGTTTTCATAAAAAATACAATTGCAAAAATCAGGAGTTTCAACATTAATATAAAAAATAAACTTACAACACATATCGACGTGTTTTCCTATTTTGAAATCGCTTGATGATTACATCATTACCAATTGTATGAAATATGTCTTTTTCTATGAATGCGATTAAGTTATCATTCATACATTGATCCTCCACGTGACAAAGTCGATTTTTGATGATAATGCTCTCTCAACTAGGAATACACATTGATACGTCTAGTTATGTATCTATGTAGGTTTGATGATAGCATGCAAGTAACTTTATGACTGAAAATGCTCTCTCAACTAGGAATACACACTGGTACGTCTAGTTATATATGTATCTATGTAGTTTTGATAATAGCATGCAAGTAACTTTACGACTAACATCTTTGCAACCACAAGATCCATGTTTTATAAAATTAAAGATATGCAGAAGGTTAGTGGGAGCAATTGCCCCCCTTTGCCCCACGGCTCCGCCACTCTGTGTTGTTAGTTCTTTACTTTTCTTTTATGTGCAACTGCTATTTAACAATTATGGTAGGTAGACAGATACAATAGGCTTAAATTATTATGATATGCACGTTGGGCAGTCATTTCTTTTCTTTTAACCTAGCAATGGATGATATAAATCATTTCTTAAATTTGTTTTTACACAAAAAAAAACGACAGCTAATTGAAACTGACCAACCCCTAAAGGACGAGTTGGGAATATTAAATTGCAAGCAAATACTCAAGTACCATCCGCTTGAGGTATTTCGGCCAAGGAAGAGGAGGAAATGATGTACGTGGTTGTAAAAGTGAATCAGGGCGAAAATTTTGTTTGAATTTGGTAGAACTTCCATGAGTTTTGGACTGATTTCATAAAATTACTTTAAAATTTCGAAAAAATAAAAGACACAGAACTAATATGTACTTTACAGTTTCAAAATTTTACATTATAAAACGAATCTAAACTTTGTGTTGTCTCATAAAACTACACTTAAACTTGGAACAAGAAAGAAACAGTGAGGTGTTGAAGAGGATTAACCATGGCAAATAGCCATGGTACTATATTTATAAAACTCTCATATTAAGGTGGGAGTCCAAGGGCCTCCCCACTAACTTAGTGGGGAGTAATGGAGAGTGATGAGGGGAGGGAGGCCAAAGGCCTCCCTCAACTCACAACACTCCCCCTCATCTCTCCATTACCTTGGGTTAAGCATATGAATACTTCAGGATTCAGTATGCCAATGGGGTGGATACTTCTGGATCCAGAGCCACTATGGTTGCCTCGTTAAAACCTTGGCTGTGGAAAACCCAGTGGGAAAAACCAGCAGCTTAAGGGAAAAGAGTACAACTATCGAGGGACTCCCCCTGATATGTACAAGCTTCAGGCTTGCAGATCTCCTATGTATCTATACAATCATCTCCTATTCGTCTATACATCCATCATGTTCTGAAAGAAAATACAATTATCACTCATCTACACAAGTTTCACTCATCTAGCGGCTATTGGAAGGCAGCGTCGCTCTGGAGTGTAATGCTCTTCGAAGTTGGTAGATGACTCCACTAAAGTATTCTTTGAATCAGTCTTCAGTGTGTCTGCAAGGTTCTGCTAGACCTGGCTGAGCGTTTTCAATACTTGCTTCTTGGATGATGAGCTTCTCAGAAGATGTAGACATTGGATGATGATGTGTATATATTTAGGAGGTGGCCGGCCTATTGTGTTTCAGTCATCGCGATGATCTTTAAACCTGCATATGCAATATATATTCCTTGACCCTTGGAAGTTGCGCAAAAGCAGCTTATCCTTGGTCTAGTGTTGCTCTACAGGACAACACTGTATCTGGTTAACAACTTTACTGGAGACGTTCTATCAAAGATACGTGCAGTTGGCCAGATAATACACTAGAGCTAGGCTCTTCGGGACCTAGGATGTCCTCCCCCTCTTTCAGCTACTGAAAGGTGTCATAAATAAGTATCCATTTTTAATAGGTTGCAAAAGGACATCATTCTTCATAAACTCCAGGTGTATGAAGAATATGAAAGGGTTCCACCACGAAGGTGTTTAATATGTAAGCCGAGACATCTTCGGCATGATTAATAATAGTTCATCTTCAGGATGATTAATGTCATCTTCATGATGATAGTTCATCTTCAGGATGATTAATGTCATCTTCAGGATGATGTTTCATCTCCAGGATGATAGTTCATCTTCAGGATGATTAATGTCATCTTCAGGACGCTAGTTCATCTTCAGGCTGATTATTGCCATCTTCAGGATGATTAATGTCATCGTCAGGATGATCGTTATACCTAGGTTTTTCATTTCCAAGGTACGCTTTAAAGCTATCTGAAATCTCAATGGTCTCTACTGGAGATCCTATTAGCTTTAAGTCGACCATATGTAAGGCAAATATAACAAATCATGTCAACGATCTTTCGAAAAAGATACAAGGGCAGAATATTGCTTAAGATCAACTAATGATCTTTGTAGCCTTTATGGAGAAGACGTTTCTACGTTTCTCTTTCATCTCTGGGGGTAGAGTATACCCTTCTGGAAGTTTTATTTAGATCTATATATCTATATTGCCGTATATATATGCAGTCACAACGTCCATGAGCTGCATGTATTGGCTTTTGCAGAGAAGTGTAGGCATAGTAGGAAAATGATCACATTTCCTTGATTTCAATTTCTTTATGAAATTCGAATTATATTCCACAGGTTTTTACACATTCAGGTGTATGGACTACTGGTCCAAAGATTTTGCTTTTCAAGAGTGAGTCCAGCTCTACTCTTATTGCCTCGTCCCACTTTGGCCATTCTATGCGTTTACGCTATAGAAAAGTGGGTAGACGTTATCGTCGTATTCATCGACGTGAATGGCAATAGCGAAAGTAAAACTGTCGTCGACGACTGTGCTATATCTGTCCAGTACCTCTCCAGTACGTACGTAATATAATGATGTCTCTCCTGTTGTTTCCTCTGCAGGGGAAATTAGGAGGGGAGAGGTTGCTGGTCTGAGCTCAGCATCCCGTGGTTGGATCATTTTTATATATCCAGGAATCTTCCTATAATAAGAAAATTTTTATTTTGAACCTGGCCGGCGTCCTCTTTTCAAATGAGGTACAGCCGATTCTGCTGCCGGTGGATTGCATCCATCTTTGGGAATGTCAATCCTAGCTGGCGTGTTGGCAGCAGGGACGTGTGAACGAACAATCTTCTGGTTGTCCGTAATTTTATCCGTCAATTGATGTACTTTAGTCTGAATGTGAAGGATCTTCTGGATCTCAACGTCACACAGAAAAAGTATGCGGATCATAACGAGATGAGGACTTATGTGTCCCATGATATGGTCTCAGAAGCTTCAGGCTTCTTTAGACTGCGTGCCTATTACAATGAGACTTTACTCATCAAATTCACATTTATCAAGACTTGGTGGTAAACCATAAGGAAGCGGCATCAGCAATAAGATATGGCCACAAGCGGGCCGTATCGGGATAAGCGATGCGGAGTGCAGCTTGTTGGTCCCTAAATATCAACAGGCAACTGGAATCTAACAATGGACGTGAAATCCATTGGAGTCTCTTTACCAGAGAATCTGATAACCCATTCTGAGTATGAACATGCTACAGGATGTTCAATTTCAATGCCAGTTGCTTGGCAGAAGTCTTGAATGATATGAGTAGTGAATTCACCCTCATTATTAGCTTTGAGAAAGCTATGTTGCGAGTGAATATGAAGGCACACAGAAGACCATCTAGTAGATGCATATATCAGTACAGTAATGAAGTACCGAAAATGGTCCATTTGCGGGGTGAATAGGCCCGCAAAAGGTCACCATGTATTCTCTCAATGAAGCCAGGAGACTCTAAACCCACTTTCAGAAGGGAAGGTCTCTCTCTAAGTTTTCCCTTATGGCAAAGGGGGACAAAGAAACTCAACCTTTTGAAGAATCTTCAGGTTCTCCAATGGATTCATTTGATGATGCGTCCATCATCGCTGATCCTAGATGACTAAGTCCATTTTGCCAGAGTTAAAAACTATGGCAATGAAAGGCACTTCTGGTGCTCAGTCAAGTTGGCTTTCTATAGGATGAATATCTGTAATTATAGGGGACCGACGAGGGTCCAATGAAATCGTAAGTAGCTGGGCTTCTGGCCATCCTCTTTACGAGTTACATATTGATATTCAATATTTATTATCCATAGTTTTCAAGTTATGTTCGTTTAAACGAAATATCCTTGAAACTTGGAAAATTCCTATATGTTTAAGGGGAGAAGTTTGCATCTTATAGTCTCGTTGTATGTGGGAGCAATATTAATGCTACACCAGTGCAACGAGGCACTGTCCACAATATTAAATACTTCATCTATAAGCAAAACGAAATTTTATTTAAGTCAATGAAAAAGACAAAAAAGTTCGTACTTAAGCAAATTAAAGATGAAGCAACATTGAATTTTAAATGCATAGATCACTACAAAAGAAGAGGTTATTTATAGAGGTTATATTAATAGCGGTTTATAAAACCGCAACAAATTGCGTCGTTTTAGCGGGTTCGAACAACTAGATTACCAGTTTCACAAATGGTATAGTTCCAGCGGTTTGATACCGATAAAACATCAAAAAACCAAGTGGCGGGAGGGAAGGCGCGCAAATTTTTTAGGTTGCTGCAGTTTGGAACCGCTACAAAAAACTTTTATTTTATTTTCCATTTTTGTTATTATATGAATCTCATTTTTTGTTTCTCCTTTTCTCCAAAAAGCCACTCCCCTTCCCCAAACCCTAACAGATGCTCTCTCTCTCTCTCTCTCTCTCTCTCTCTCTCTCTCTCTCTCTCGTGGAAACCTGTGATCTCCGATCTCCGATGGTGGTGACAAATAACAGGACGATGGACATCGCCTACTTCGTCTGCGGTAACGAGATCCTCACCTGGATCAACACCACCCTCCATCTCAATCTTTTCAAGGTCAAAGATGTAAGGATCATTCCACTTGGTTTATTTCGATTTTTTTACTAAAGCGATTTCTAGGGATTCTTGGTGCAATACACCAGATTATATAGCTTACAATCGCCTAATCGCCTGATACAGTGCCCTTTCATCTTCTCAGAGAGATCACATCACTCTCCCCTTCTCTATTGTAAAACTCTATAAATAAGTTAAAAGCCATAATCTTTGCGAATCTCTGGCGCATGTGTTTGCAGCTGCTCAGGTAAGTGATGATGCCTCCTCTTTCAATCTCTATTTTCTGCTCGGTTTGATCATGTCTGCAACTTTCTAATGTTCAAAATGGTGGTTTGCAGAATTCTTTGGCTCTGCCAGTTGGAGCCGATGTGTCTCTCATGGGTTCTCGATCCAAGGTATAATCCCAACAGCCCCTTAATCGCTTCCTTTATGCTGCAAAATTTATTATTTTTATTTTTTTTTGCTTTTGTGCACTAAAGATCTTATTTCTTAGACAGATCTGTATTTTTGAATTTTCATAGAAGTGAAAGAAATTCTATGCCCTATGAGAAGGGGAATTTACTGCGTTTTTTCTAGCATATTGGTTAACATTAGATATTTTTATAATTTTTTTGAATTTTTTTTCTCCTGTCATTATATTCTACTATATTATTTAAGCCTTTCTTTATGTTTCCGTTTAAAATCATATACATTTGAATGGAGAAAGTATCATGAGCCGATGGGTTCTTAAATGCAGTGATCAATGAATAAACCCATACTGCTGCTCGGGGACTATAATTTTCGTTTTTCTGTTCTTTACTTTTTTATCTAATGCCTGAAAAACGATATAAAGTTCCTTATCAACTTAGTGCTACTTTGTAGCCCTACTTACCGTAAGTTAGTTGATCAAAAGAGTTTATTGAATATTAAACATGTTTTATCTTGATTTAATCTAGTTTTCCAATTTTGGGGATCCTGCTGCCTGAAAACTTCTTGCTTTTAGAAAAAGTGTGTAGATGTAGATATCATTGTCAGAAAATTAATGGAGCATGCAACCCTTTGATTTCTCTTTGTTCACTTTGAAAGTCAATGTATGCATGCATTCACTCCCACATATGTGATGGATACTGAATTTATAATAAAAATATAGCTGCAGAATGATCCTTTTCTCTGTTCACTTATGGTAAAGGCCACGATCTTAGTTAAATTAGCACTTTTGTGTTATTTTAAGTTTTTGTTGATATGATGATGTGCATAAACTTTATGCACTAGATAGGAATTCCTGTCGGTAAACTTGCTCAACTTGCTTTGAGCATCGTAATTTTTTTTAAAAAAATGGGGCCTTTGAGCTGAATATGGAACTACCTTTACTGCAATTTGGATCAAGATTACTTTGGGTTTCACACACACACACACACACACACACACACACACACACACACATATATAGCCCACGAGAGGGTGTCCCAGTGGTAAGTCATTCCGCTCCAAAGCCAAGGGGTGCGGGGTTCGAGGCCTATGGCCGCCGTGACTTGGTAATTATTGTGGAATTTGTTGTGGAATTATTTACCCTGGGGCTACATCTCCCCTCTCGGACTTACCCGGGGGCCGTTGGGGGCACGGCGGTTTCCCCCCAGTTTGCATAGTCTCGGCCGGGCTCTCGCCTTACACTCCTAAAAAAGCCAAAGGCAGGGGGAGGGGGGTGGGGATTTTTCTGGGTTGTATATATATATATATATATATATATATATATATATATATATATATATATATATATGGGTGGGGTGCAAAAGTGAAGCTATTGAGAAGGGATTGGAGTAAGCTCTGAATTTTGTTTTCCTCTACCACCACAAATTTTGTTTCAAAATTTAGCTATTATCTATGAGGTATGCAATAATACTTGGTTGAATTTTGTTTTTTCTATGGATCTTCATCTTCTAATTGAATGTTTGTGACCATGACGGAAATTTTCTGCTATTGTGCATTGGCTTTTCACCAGTAGAGTTATTGAAATTTTATGAAGACTAATGATTTGGAATTTTTATGCTGCTTACTGACTTGAAAGGAAAGCATTTGGGCACCACATCATGTTATTAGGAGTTGAAGTGCCCTTTATATTGATTAATCAAGATATGTTAGTATGTTGCTTAATCAGGCTAGGTTATTAGATCATTGGAAACTACATTATACCAAACATCTTGGATTTTTGTTATATTTTTTATTTCCTTGGCCAGAAATATGATACAATCGAATATTTATATTTTTTATTTCCTTTGCCAGAAATAGTGTCTGATACTCATGATGCATGAACCCTTTTTAAGATAGTTGGTACCAAGTCAATTTCATCGTTTTTAAAAGGGGGGTTACATCTGATCCTATTTCTTTACATATTCTTTGGTTGATGTAGATCCTGACACTCTGGTATAGAGCACCTAAAGTGCTTCTCGGGGCTACTCACTACTCGACGCCGGTAAACATTTGGTCTGTGGGCTGCATATTTGGTATTTTGTGCAGTTCTATTTAAAAGCTTACTAATTTCATAATAATCTATTTCTGAGTTAGCTTTGTTCCATTTTTCATCTTTGTGGATTTTAATGGCCAGTTGGTCAGTCTTTAGTATTAGAATTGTAATCACAATCATTCTAATTCACTTGAAGGAGACTCCTTGTATCGGGTTTTCTGATATAGTGGTTTGGATGAATGAAAATGGAGGGTTCACTGATGGGCAATTGCTAGGATCACTGGTAAAGAACCACAGCAGGAAATATGGATCGCATTGACCTTCTTCCTCATTTTGTATTATGTATGATGCTCATTCTGAGCTGTTGCAGAACAATTTTACTATTTATGTCATAAAATTTAACTAGCTACAATTAGCCAACATGACTTGTTTCTTTTTTCTGTTTATAATTAAACATATATATATTGTAGTAGCTTTGTCAATCAATGCTTAGCAACAAATTCTGTTTTTCTTTCTCTTTTTTTATGTTTGGCTGGGACAAAGTGCAGTTCTATCTATGGAGAAATGTATTTATCAGAGCAATGTTGTCTTTTCTTGGAAGTAAAAACTTATTTGGCAACATGCTTACATCTTGGTTTCCTATTATGGTTATTTTGTATTATTATAATGATTATTTTAGGTTAACACAGTTTTATGGCCTTTTCTTTTGCATGATTGCCCCAAATTCAGTGATCAGTAAGATTCTATCATGGGTCAATAACAGTTCGCATTCCTCAGGTAAAATTGAAAAAATAGAAGATTTTTTGGTTGTAGAATCCAGTTCTGATAACTGCTTTCTTGTTATTACACTATTGGGTGCCCCCTTTCTTGTCATCCTTGCTTTCACCTCACCCTCAGCACCAAGCTACCCTTGATTCTAAATGGCAAGCTTATTAATATCACATGTCATCCGTATTCCCGAGAATTAGTATCTTGTTCAACAGTTGATTATATTCGCCAAGATTTTGTGTTGTGCCCCTTAGACGTTATTCAAAGATTTTGTTTCTGTCATGATTGCCCGAATCAAAAGAAGGATCACTATAAAACATCCGTCACTATGAGACTTTGTTTAGTCGTCGTTTGTATCCTTGAGCATGATGCAGTTTCTTATGGAAGGTTCATGCTCTCAGGGCTTAATTGTCCATTTCTAACAGATGTGATTCCAAAATGGTGGATCTGGGGATATTGGATTTCACCATTAACTTACGGATATAATGCTCTTGCAATAAATGAGTTGTTGGCTCCCAAGTGGATGAACAAATTTGTAAGCTCCTTATACTGCAGTACCTTGAACATTCATCTTTTCCAAATACCACATGACAAATAGAAATTTCTTAGGAGCAATGAGATTATTCTGTTTTTCATTATTCTTTCTGATTTTACTTTAAAATGCAAAAATATCATTTCGTTCTTTGTTGTTCTTGACAAGTTACATATAATGACGACAGTTGACTGATGATCGGCCATTAGGGGTGGTTGTGCTAAAGAATGCCAATGTCTTCCCCCCAAAAGAAATGGTTTTGGATCAAAGCTGCTGCTCTACTAGGATTCGTTGTCATTTTCAATGTTCTCTTCACCCTTGCACGCATGTTTCTAGATCGTAAGTAACAACAATTTATTGCTAAACAAGTAATAACAATTGACTCACCCTTATGCGTGACGATTCCACCATCTGTTATGATTAAGTACATATAGAGTTGACACAACTTTCAATTTCATCTTGAAGGTTTAGACATTAACTTTTATTCTTCCATGGTTCTGGAGAACAAATTAAATGCCACTTATTTGTGTCCCTGTGGGATGACAGCTTTCGGAAAACCACAAGCTATTATGTCTGCAGAAACAGCCACGGAGATGGAAGAAAATTGAAGCATTATTTGTTACATTAGTTCTGTGTTTTTATGATATCACTTGTTTAAAAATGTACTGTGTACTGTCTTTTGTAAAGTAAATGATAACACTTGTGGTTTGTTTGGTGAAGACTTTGGATTGGTTCAAGGCTTTGTACATGTGTACAGTCCTTTGTCTGCGTTTGTTTGGTGAATGTGCACAGCGGTTTTCCCCTTTTAATTTTTTTAAAAATAATTTGAGTTTTTAGCGGTTCCTAACCGCCCAAAACTGTGTTTTATTATTTATTATCCGAAGTCGGTAGAGATTTAAATAGCGACGGTTCGAAACCGCTAAAACAGTAAGTTTCTGGCGGTTCGATTGTAGCGGTGCGGAACCGCTACAAACATCGTTTCTCACGGGTCAATTAGTATCGGTTCCGTAAACCGCTTGAAATTCTATTAGCGGCGGTTTTGAA